>AYEL01074990.1:0-80402 GCA_000484575.1 Olivierus martensii | reverse complement strand
TAAGAACTTTAAAGCCATCCTGTTACACTCACAAAAATGCACACAAAAAACAAAGCTCTAAAGTATTTATCCTGTTTAGAGCTTTGTTTTTTGTGTGCATTTTTGTGAGTCTTACATAGTATATGTATATAATATATGTACAGCTGATAAGGGTCTAATAGATTGAAAACATTTCCATGACTACATAATTACTGTAATAAAAGCGCTTTATATCCTACCTAAGTGTAGTTTTTGAATTATTTTAATATAAGAATCAAGATTATAATTTTTTAATTATATTGAACAAATCAATGATATAGGAAAATGAATTTTATTATATGCTTAAAATTTGATAAAGTTTTCATTTAATAATGAAAAGCTTTATCTGAAAAGTTAAAGTTGCTATCTATTAAAATCCTAAAATTTTTTATAATATAATTGTAGAATGGAGTACAGTGGATTCCGCTTAATTGGGACATGTCAGGACTAAGCCATTTTTCCCAATTAAGTGGCTGTCCCAATTAAACGAAATAATAATAAATTCTAAAATAAAATATGTAATTCGTAGGTAAATAAATAATAGGTAAAAAAATAATAATTAGGTACCTATTTTAATGATTTTTTAAAATAGGTATCTAATTATTAGCTTTTTACCGATCTCCTCTGACTTTGTCTTCAATATTGGGCCACTGATATTCACGCCTCGCTGCTAACTATAGAAATCCATTGATCTAATGCTTTCTTCGACTTCTGGATCCTTTCCATCACGCTTACTTTTGAATGTTCCCGGAATTTTTTTCTGTAATGCCCACTCCTCACACAGTTGATTTTCTTGTTGCTGGCATTTAATTTTATTCAGCCAAGCAATTTTACTTTAAAATCCTTTCTTGACATCTTAGCAAAGATTAGTTTATGTATGTGTAGCCATACTTTCGAAAAATCCATAAAATATATCAAAAATTGAAAATTCCTTTTCTGCTACTATCCCAATTAAGCGTTTAAATTATGTATTAGTTTATTAGTTTGGTTTCCGTTCTTTGAGATTTGTCCCAATTAAGTGGAATCCACTGTATATACTTTCTAAAAATTTGATAAAATTATACAGTTTTCTGTAGTGTTTATATAATTTTTTATAACTTTAAATTTATATACACATGCATTCTACATATTTCTTATAAGGAAAATTAATTTATATTTTCACTATTACATAACATTTTATTAATCTGTTTTTGATTAAAGCAGTTTAAAGATCCTCGTTCTCTGTTTTATGTAACTGTTATATACAAATATAAATTTTAATAAATGATATGTTATCTCTAAATATTTCATTTATAAAAACTATAAGTCCGTTATAGCACAAATTCACAGTGGAAAAACTTTTTAGAAAACCAGAGAAGCGTTTTCAGCTTTATTAAGCTATCTTCAACTCATTAGAATACCATATTAGAACATAAGAATTAGAACTCGTTTTTGAACATAAGAATTATAGAATCAAATTAAACATTAGAACGTGAATACATATAAGATTATGCTTATATAATAAAATAAAATGTAAAAAAGTTACAAATAAATGTTATAAATACTTTACATAAATTCTAAAGAAATTATAATTAGAAGAAAATTAAAATTAAAAATTAAATTGCAGTTGACATAGTTCTTTATAATTTATAGAAACCATTGTGCTGGAACTTTCGTTGGTTGGTTATCATTTATGACATGTGTCTTCTTCTTAAATTCTGCTATGATTATAGCTTCCAATGTCTTTATGTCTTCGGTCTTGTTATATTTCCTGATCACCCGGGCTTGATCCCACTGGATATTTATGTTAAATTCAAAGAAATGTTTAGCTAAGGCGGTAGAAAAATTGGCGTTACTTATGTCCCTTTTGTGCTCACTTAGGCAAATGGCAAGTGACCTCGTCGTACTGCCAATATAGATTTCATTTCTGTTAATATCATTATTATATATTGGGATAATGTAAAACCCGCTCGATGTGTTGGTGGTAGAGGTGGCTTTATATTCTTTAATGTATGAAATGTGATGTTAAGCCTTGTAAAAGGTACCTTTACATTTAAAAAATGAATATATATTAATATCACTTTAAAACTATTTAAAATCGATCATTCTTCAATGAACTGTAGATGAAATTTATATGTTCCAGCTGTTAAATCTCTCATATTGCTATTTATTTTAAATAACAAACACAAATGAAATAATTTTTTTAACTTACACTAAAATATAAAAATATGCTATTACTTTACATAATATTACATTTACTTATGATAAAATTGAAAAACTTATTCCATTTTAAGAATAATTAATTTTGCATTTTCTATCAAAATTTTATTATTACTTATTAGCATATATTTTTATTAATAAATTTAATTTATTTAAACTACATTTTATTATTTTTTTTTAGATTAATCTGGCTTCTTATAACAATGTAGTAATATTTGGTGTTGATACAATGGTGAGTACTTATTCATTATCTATAAATATCTACAATACAATAGAGAAGGTGCAGTAAAAGAGAAATCTAAAATAAATATACTCTTTTACTAGATTATATAAAGAATTATGTTTTGTTTTGTCATACTTAAGAGAAAAATGTATATGCATAATTATATAAACTGTATTTTTAATCAATTTTATACATAGAATATATTAAAAATTTTCTATAAAAACTATATTTCATTAATTTTTCAAATATGAAAAAATTAATTTGATATATTTTTCCTCAAAAATTTTAAGGAAATTTGTAGTTGGTGATGATAATGAATGTGTCTTATTTTTAGCATCTCTTCATTGTTTTCAGTTAGCTTAGCTATAATTTTAAATAACTGAAGAATTAAAATTATATTTAATTTCACAAAAATTTTAAACTTAACACGAGTTAACTGATTTATGAGATTTAACTAATAAAATTTTAATAAAATATGCTATCTATAAAATCAAAATATATACTCTTGGATTATTTAAAATAAATTTAAGCTTACGTGTAAATTTTTGATGAAAAATTATTCAGTTATAAATTTGGATGTTTATTTTCTTTTGATATTAATTTATTATGCTTTGAATATTTATGTATATCTTACATTTTAGTAAATGTATATTGTTTGCTTTTATAAGATGGCACAACTAGAAAAAAAATTAGGAAATGAACTTGTTGCAGGTTCCTGGGTAATTGCTTGTCGTTTTCCTCTTCCATCTTGGAAACCTATTGCTACATCAGAAGCTGGAGTTGATTCTGTTTGGGTTTACGAAAGAGGAATATCCGATAAACCCTTGTCTTCTAATAGTGATGGAAATATAGTTGTTACTAAATCATAATAAAATATAATATTAAAAATTTTTTAAATAAAATTTAACTCTTGTTGATAGTGACTTTCTTTTTGCAAAATATTTATAAAATTTTATTCAATATCTATTCAGATGATGAATTATTCAAGAAGTATTTACATAACATTGCTAGATTATGTAAATAAATTTGAACTATAATATATCAAATATACGTAAAATATATATGTGTTTATTTCTCATAATATTTTGGATTTCGATGATTTATTTTTCATCTAATTCTGTTTTATATTTTCTTAAGTGGAAATCTATTTATCATATTTTTTTAAAATATGCAATGTTAGAATTCTATTTCTTTCTTAATCTTTAGAATCCTTATCATTGATTTTATTTTCTAAAATTATAATAATAATAATAAAGTAATATAATCTGAATGTAATAAGAATAAATACAATAATCTGTTAATGAAAATTCATCCCATATATGAGTGTATATATATATATACACACTCATATATGGGATCATTAAATGGCAGCTCTTATTAAGTTATAGCACCAGCTGCTGATTTTGTCTTTTTAGAGAAACTATAATTTTATTTTAATTTTTATTCCTTAATTTTTAAATTATGAATAACAACAAAAAATTTTGACAGCCGCAGAAATTAAAGGGGTAGATTTTTCTAAAGATACCCTATTTATAGGAATCAGTAGGACTGCAAAAGTATTATCTAGCCAACCACGTTTCATTATTAACATTTATGATTCATACAATTACATACATGCAATTCTTATAAATACATACAATTCATTCTTAATTTTTTGTAGCACACCATCAGAGGTTGGCAGCACACTAGTGTGCTACAGCACAGTGGTTGAAAACCACTGCTCTAGATATTAAAACATGTGTAAAATACCGAAAGCAAGCCAAGCTGCAACCATTTTTAGACTGGTCCTAATACCGAGAGTCTCATAACAGTTCGATAAAATATAGTTAGGGTTGGCAACATTTATTATGTAACAGTTACATCAGATCAGATACAATCATACGACATCTACAGACAATTTTACAAAAGTTGTTTGAACTGCCAATCACCATATTCAATGCAAACATAGCATCATCAAATGAAACTCTGGAGCATAGCATCTGACATGGTACATGGAATATGTACCACGTCAGATGCTATGCACCACACCACATCAGATATGTCATAGAACTTTCAGGTGTTATATCTTTTTAACAAAGTCATAAATCAAAAATGATCGTAAGAACTTTTGCTGATAATTGTCTCCTCTACGTAATCTTTCATTTTTCCCCCAACCTTTTGAATCATCCTGTATATCTTCAATGATTTGATTAATTTTTTCCTATACATTAAACAAAACTTTCAATAGGACTTTAGTTTTACAGTTTAAAACTCTGAATGCATTATATGATGCTTATATCATAGTTTACATTTTTCTTCATTAGATATATTCATAGATAAAAAAAAGTTTAAATAATTAAAAAATTACTGCAATTATATATCCAATTATATTTTCAGGTGAACTAATGAATTTTTGCAATTTTTAAAAATCACAGAATTTTTAGTTTATTATAAACTGACTTTTTATGACTGGGAAAAATTTGAACATTTTAGTAAATTATTAAATATATTTATAATAAAAATAAAAAATTAAGAATGTGATTACTAATTCTTTGATTATTTGAATTTATGTTTAATTATAATTTATAACAAAACTTACAAATCTTATCTGATCAAATTTATTCAGAATAAATAACTTATTTTCCTAAACCAATTTTAATGAAAATAATATAATTGCAAATAGCAAAAGCATTTTTTGGCTGTGAAAATCAGTTGTCAAAGGGCTACAATGAAAAGCTTGTTATTTGCAATTACAAAAAAATGGCTTAGAAAAATAAATTAGAATTTATCTAATTTATTTTTCTGAGCTACATTTATATGACAATAATATATAACTATTCTTATAAATTATAATTGACATCATTTTCAATGCCATTTTAAGCTAATAATCATCTGCAAAACTGATAATGATTAATAAAAGTTCAGTTTACTTTTTGTATGTTTTGAGAGATCTTGGAGACTCCTGAACAGCACTCCCTTATTTCAATCAAAATTAAAACAAAACATGTTAAAATCTGAATATAAAAATTGTTAAAACAGAAAGAAAATAACTGTTTTAGTAATTACTTGATAAAAATTAATCATTTTGACAAATGAGGCTTTCATTTCCTTGTTCAGAAGCATGGGAAAGTTCCAGCTTGGAGAGAGAGAATAAATATAAATAGTTCCATATTAGAAAAGTGAGAAAGAACAGCTAGAGAACAGTCAAAGAAGAAAAGGTTTAGTTAACAAAGGATTAACAAAGAAAATCATGTAGAAATTACGAGAGGAATGCAACTCATCTTGTTGGAGATGGCCGACAAAGATAACTTAATTATGTTGAGGATATGTGGACAAATTAGTATTTACTGTGTGGATTAGTATTATCTCTCTCAGGTATGTTCAAAATGGCAAAGATTCTTTCTTGCCAAATTATAACAGCTCGAAATTGTAATTGTTATATTGTTATTAGCTGTTAAGCCTAACATTTCTACAGCTTGATATTGGTTCTTATAGTTATGTATTATTATTTTATTATTCTTTTATGTTTAAATAAATGCTTTGTTATAGTTATATATAAGTTTTTGAGCCAGTTCTCTAATCCTGGATTTCTCGCTAATCCATGTTCTGCATACATTGTATCCCAGCCATAACATTCTGACAGGTTCTGTGCTGGAGTAACATGGATCTAAACTGTGCCTGGTGTAAGATGACTGTGTTGGAGAAACAAGTAAAACGTCTCTTAGAATTGGACTTGATGTCAGATCTTCAAATCAAAAAATTTATATCAAAATATTTATAAAAATTTAAAGGAAAAATTTTTTAATTCCATTAAAATATGTATATTTTTTAATTCTTCTACAAAATTTTCAAAAAAAAAAAAATTTATTTATTTTAATTAATTTATGCATAATTCTTCTTCAAGTTCCAAAAAGAATCATTTAAAACTGAAAATGTTATTTATTAATTTTCACTTATCAATTTCAAAACATCTACCTACACTAAACTTTGTAAAGTTTAGTGTAAGTAGATGTTTTGATTTTTTTTTAATTCTTACATTGCATAAATGTTGCTGTATATTGAAGCAAAGCTGCTAAACAAATATTGATTTCATTAATTAGTATATGATTGTGATAGTCTGGAGAAATTTCTGGATGAAAGATTAATATCAAATTTTGTAATTTTGAATGAATCCTAAACAAATATTGATTTCATTAATTAGTATATGATTGTGATAGTCTGGAGAAATTTCTGAATGAAAGATTAATATCAAATTTTATAATTTTGAATAAATTAATCAATATATTATTTATCTGATTTTAACAGAGGTATTAAATTCCAGAAAAATTTTATGTAATGTGAAACAATTTTATGCATAACATTATCTGTATAGGGAAAAAACAGTTTTATTCTAATGATCTGGCAAGATTTTAGTTTAAATTGCTCAAAAGTATTAAATGGAAAAATTTTTATGCGAATATAATGAGGATAATAATAATGTACACTGTTATTAATATTATAATAATTGTTATATTATTCCTTAGCAGAACTGAAATAAGATGTCATTCTATTGTTTTATTATATAGTAGCTTTACTACTTACATGGTTAATTGTTCAAAAAATTTCCATGTAAGTTTAAATTTCATGGTTAGTTCAACAATGTATAAATTCAATAAACCCAAATAAATTTGGTTAATAAACAGAATGGTGTTTTATTATATAGTAGCTTTACTACTTACATGGTTAATTGTTCAAAAAATTTCCATTTAAGTTTAAATTTCATGGTTAGTTCAACAATGTATAAATTCAATAAACTGAAATAAATTTGGTTAATAAACAGAACGGCTAGATAAAAATAAAGAATATTAATATGAAAATTTAGGAGAAGTACAACTATAGATAATATTTTTACAAAAAAATAAATGTGAATAAAAAATTTAATTTTATAGATATTTAGTACAAAAAAAACTCGCATATCTGTATATCTTTGAAACTGCATAAATCAAGGACTTTCTATATTGTTAAAATGTAAATTATTGTTTATCCAAAATTGTTATATATATATACTGTATGTTTGCAATTCAAGAATATATCACTGTAAAATAAAGAATATTAATATGAAAATTTAGGAGAAGTACAACTATAGATAATATTTTTACAAAAAAATAAATGTGAATAAAAAATTTAATTTTATAGATATTTAGTACAAAAAAAACTCGCATATCTGTATATCTTTGAAACTGCATAAATCAAGGACTTTCTATATTGTTAAGATGTAAATTATTGTTTATCCAAAATTGTTATATATATATACTGTATATTTGCAATTCAAGAATATATCACTATATAAATTCTTGAACTGTTTGAATTTACACACAGCATAAAATTGATAATGTGTAATTTTGATGTCCAAAATTACACTACCTTTAAATGATATAATTTCTTTTTCTTCTCTAATAAATTCTTAAATGTTATTGAGTCTTACATAAGAACTTTAAAGCCATCCTGTTACACTCACAAAAATGCACACAAAAAACAAAGCTCTAAAGTATTTATCCTGTTTAGAGCTTTGTTTTTTGTGTGCATTTTTGTGAGTCTTACATAGTATATGTATATAATATATGTACAGCTGATAAGGGTCTAATAGATTGAAAACATTTCCATGACTACATAATTACTGTAATAAAAGCACTTTTTTGTGTGCATTTTTGTGAGTCTTAGATAGTATATGTATATAACATATGTACAGCTGATAAAGGTCTAATAGATCGAAAACATTTCCATGACTACATAATTACTGTAATAAAAGCGCTTTATATCCTACCTAAGTGTAGTTTTTGAATTATTTTAATATAAGAATCAAGATTATAATTTTTTAATTATATTGAACAAATCAATGATATAGGAAAATGAATTTTATTATATGCTTAAAATTTGATAAAGTTTTCATTTAATAATGAAAAGCTTTATCTGAAAAGTTAAAGTTGCTATCTATTAAAATCCTAAAATTTTTTATAATATAATTGTAGAATGGAGTACAGTGGATTCCGCTTAATTGGGACATGTCGGGACTAAGCCATTTTCCCAATTAAGTGGCTGTCCCTACACGACGCTCTTCCGATCTCCATTTTGGCCCAATTAAGCGGCTGCCCCGGCAACATTAAGTAACCTAAGAATCCTTCTCTACAGATCAGGACACGTTGGGACTAAGCCATTTTGGTCCAGCTGTCATCATAATAAATTCTAAAATAAAATATGTAATTTGTAGGTAAATAAATAATGTAGGAAATAAATAATAGGTAAAAAAATAATAATTAGGTACCTATTTTAATGATTTTTTAAAATAGGTATCTAATTATTAGCTTTTTACCGATCTCCTCTGACTTTGTCTTCAATATTGGGCCACTGATATTCACGCCTCGCTGCTAAATATAGAAATCCGTTGATCTAATGCTTTCTTCGACTTCTGGATCCTTTCCATCACGCTTACTTTTGAATGTTCCCGGAATTTTTTTCTGTAATGCCCACTCCTCACACAGTTGATTTTCTTGTTGCTGGCATTTAATTTTATTCAGCCAAGCAATTTTACTTTAAAATCCTTTCTTGACATCTTAGCAAAGATTAGTTTATGTATGTGTAGCCATACTTTCGAAAAATCCATAAAATATATCAAAAATTGAAAATTCCTTTTCTGCTACTATCCCAATTAAGCGTTTAAATTATGTATTAGTTTATTAGTTTGGTTTCCGTTCTTTGAGATTTGTCCCAATTAAGTGGAATCCACTGTATATACTTTCTAAAAATTTGATAAAATTATACAGTTTTCTGTAGTGTTTATATAATTTTTTATAACTTTAAATTTATATACACATGCATTCTACATATTTCTTATAAGGAAAATTAATTTATATTTTCACTATTACATAACATTTTATTAATCTGTTTTTGATTAAAGCAGTTTAAAGATCCTCGTTCTCTGTTTTATGTAACTGTTATATACAAATATAAATTTTAATAAATGATATGTTATCTCTAAATATTTCGGTTCTTCAGCCGCTGAAGGTTAAGGCAGTTAACAAGTTCATTTTATTGTCTTTAAATAAAATAAGGTAGATGAAAGTTCATTATTACAGGAGCGGATATTGTGTTTGTGTATTAAATATTTCCAAGCCTTTGATGTAGTGTCTGCTAGTTGCGAATTAATTACGTTTTCATTTTCTTTAGCTTTAAGGATTTTGATTTTTTCAGCAACAAATAAATCTTTTTGATCATGCACTTTTTTGAAGACTTTCGCTTCGTTCCATTGGATGTAAACGTCCTTCTCATAGGCTCTTTGAGCTAGCGCCGTCTTTAACTCTCCTTTCCGCACATTATCCTTGTGTTCTTCTAGTCTATCGCCAAAATTTCTTTTAGTAGTGTCTATGTATATTTCTTGGCAGTTATCTTCGATATTATTAATCAGTACCCTGTAAATACCAGAGTCTAACTTTGGATCTCTTTTTTCTTTATCGTTCCCAAGCATGTTAAAGATAGTAGGGGCCCTTTCGTAGGAACATTTAGTGTTAGTTTTCATTAAGGCTTGGTTAATTGTTTTAAAATGGTGTAACTTATAAGGTAAGGAGATCCTATTAACTTTGTTGGATGCGGCGCGTAGCAATGAATGTTGTGGGGCAACGGTAGAGGTATTCTGTCCGTATTGAAATTTTCGTTTTTGTCCTTAACCTTCAGCGGCCGAAGAACCTCTTTCTTGTTTATTTTGTTTATTTTTTCACTGTATTATTTATCTACTTAATTTATTGTTATTACTTTATAATATTCTATAATATTGTTTAGACCTTTCAACTTTTGTATTTAAATTTAGCTGGCCAGAAGAAAGAGAGAACGCAATTATTTTTGTTCTAGAACTCCTATTTAAAAGACTGTTCTAATCTGTTTGTAACTGAAGATGATATCGTTTGTATATCGAAAACGTTTTTACTACAGTTTAGTAAAGTTTGTTTTTTTTTAACTCACTGATTTTTGGTGCTTAAATTTATCGTAAGTTTAAATGGGAAGAAGCTAAGGTAATTAATACAGTCACAGACCCAGGTGAGCTCTGCACTGCAGAGAAGCTGCACATATACAAAAGGAGCCAATGCAAAAAGATAATAAATGAGAGAGATAAAAAGGGGTTCCCGACTGCATGGAAATACACCCTGAAAGAGTGAAGGAATGTGTAATTGAATAGAAATAATGAGCCAAACTAATTAGTTATATTTTTATTTCTCAATCTTTAATCCTGAGTATTTTTAATTTATTTGTGAAATCAATTGGATTTACCCCGGGAAACTGGGACACCGGTTTCTAAAAAAACAAACATTTTAAATTTAAATCAATTCTAGAAAAGAATTTGAATGGAATACACCTTTGGACGTTCTACAACGTATTTAATTCTAAAAAATGTAAAAAGTGCTTGAGTTGAAAATGGCTATAGTGCAGCCAAAAACATTTCTCTGAAAAGTGATTTTAATGAATAAAAAATTTTTTGGACTGCTAGTTAGTGCTATTATTTGATCTTTAATCACTGAATTACTTCAGAAAGCAGTACACTTTTGATATTCGATCTCTGGATACTGGCATTTATTTTATTTAATGCATTAGTTTATATTTGGGTAGTACATGAATATTTAAATTTAATACAAGGATATTTATTGAAGAAAGGGATATGGGACCATATTGGACAATCCATTGGTGGTCTGGAGTCATCAAAAGGTTAAGAATCCCTGCTTCAGGGGATTATGTGATCAAAATAACCCTAATTAGTCAAATTTCCCATTGGTTTATTTTTGAAATAACTGTTAATTTAATAATTAGTTAATTTATGCTACAGTGCCATCATCTGTTGGATTAATAATTATTTATTTAAATTTAGGCTAAGGTGGCGCCATTTGTTATTTAATAATTAACTATAATTTTTAACTAATTTCCCGAAATTAAAAATTTACCTCGGCAGTTAAACCAGGATCTTCGGGCTACCATCCCGATTAGTGTTGAACATTGATAGAAAAATATCAATGTTTAACATTGATAAAACCATTGAAAGTTAAAATAATGTTTTTTGTATTATCCCAAAAACATTGATGTTTTGGGGATAATACATAAAACATCATTTCTTTGTGCATTGTCAGTAACAATTGCATTAACATATTCATCTATTTTCCAGTATCTTATCAACTGCTTTAGTTTATTAGCTAGTACATTGCATAGTTTATTTTCCTTATCTATAGTCAGTCAAACTAATTCTGGATGTCTGTCCACATATCAGTTGTCTATGAGCAAAATTTCTGTTTGAGCTGCTGCTTGACAACGGATAGTATATTTATCGGAAATTAGTCTTTTAATTGTTGGTCAAGAAGGAATTTTGTACAAAGGTGCTATTGTCTTTATGAAATGTTGCAAACCTTCTTGATCCAGAATTCTCAATGGCTTGTTGTCTTTACACACCATAAATATGAGCTTGATTTACTTTATTTTCTGCTGATCCACTGATTTAAACTCCTGAATGCTCCTAAAGCCTCAAAAAATTTTCTTTGTTTTGCTGAGAGAGGTTGTGACAATGATGCTTTGTCAGTGTCTTGATAATATTTTTCTTCCTTCTGAAATTCTTTCTGAACTTCAAGAATTTGTGGATGTTTGCTTTCAAGATGACACTTTAAATTCATGATATTACCACTAGTATTCAGTTCTTTTAAATAATATATGAAAGTTGCAAAATTACTTTTATTTTTAGTAAAATGTTGCCACAAAGTTTTTTGAAGGCATACTTACTGAGCTCCAAAGATATAAATACTTTGAAATAAAAAAGAAACCAAAAGTGTTTTGAATATTAATTAAATGATGATGATAAAGTGTCTCATGTGACAAACCTTGTTATTAAATTAGTATTTTACCAGATGGATTGTTTGATTTTCCTAATGCAAAACTAAAAAAAATTAAGTAAAATCATCACCAATTATAAAAAATTCCATTTATAAAAATATTATTTAACAAATGGTAAGTCTACTACATAAGCAGAAAAAACATCGAATATTGATACCAAAACATTAGTCTCTAAACATCAAACATTGGTGTTCAGTATTCAATAGTAATCCCGCCACCTTAACCAGTTAGACTACCAAGATATCAATAGATTTTGGGATGTATATAATTTAAAAATTATTGGACTTACGCTGATAGTAGCACTCCCGAACAAACTAAATATAGCCACAGGCCCTCTTGGCAAATTCAGGCAGACAGACTTGGCTCAAGTCGGAACCAATCATTAATCAACATTTACTTTAGGGGATTATGCAATCCAAATAACCCTAATTAGTCAAATTTCTCCTAATTGTTTATTTTTGAAACAATTGCCAACTTAATAATTAGTTAATTTATGCTAAGGTGGTGCTATCTGGCAGTTAAGTTGGCAGTTATTATAAAAATAAACCAATAGAGCACAATAGATTGCTATAAACTTAAACATATATAATAAAATTTGATTATTTGAAGCAGGAAGCTCATTATAATCAAATTATTACACTGCTGGATTAGCTAAAACTAGACTATTGTACTAGTTATAGATGTTATTTATATTTATGAATAAAAAAAAATGTGGACATGCTTAAGAATGATTTTGTATATATATTTGTTTACATGTCTATTATATCTCCCCTAAATTCCTTCTTTTTTTCTTCTATTTTTGATACCCTGGAAATATGAAAAGGGAATTTATGTGCATTTTAATAAGATATTTATAAAAATATCTTATTAGTTCAAATATAAGAAAAGAATAACAAAACAGAAGCAATTATACACTATAGTATAATCTATAAAGTAGACTGCCATTGATTTAAAACAACAACAACAATTTTTGATATAGAAAATATGACAAACCACCATAGGCTACCTCTCATGGCTTGCTGGTCGACATGTTGGTCATCCCTGGTCTATATTATCAAACTTAAAACTTCAATAATGTTATGCATTAAAAGGCATGTTATTATGCCCATTATATTGAATTCATTTTTCTTTCCTTCTTTTTCTCTCTTATTTTTACATCTTTCTTAATGTCAGAAATGTCAAATGAAAAACTGCATAAATTATTTTCTGAATTTAAACTATCTGACACAGTCATTCAATGAATGCATTTCAAATTTATGGAACTACCAGGTTTTTTTGAATCTATCAATATCAGTCTTTCCACAATTGAAGAAGAATGCCAGCTTTACTTCTATTTTCATTATCACTATTCTGTCTTCTTATTTATAGGTGAGTGAAATTTTTCTACTATGTGATGGCAATTAGGTCTTTGATTTATTGTGGTGACACTATATTTTGTTACCAGCAATAATTTTCAACAAGTCATTATTACTGTCCTTTGTAGACCACATCAGTTATTTTTAAGAATAATCTCATAACTAGAAATTCAACAATTATGAAAAATATTGATTCTCAATATTACTCAATATATTTTTACAAAAAATTGATAATATGTGATACTTGCCCAGAAAATATTAATACCAAAAATAAATGAGTATTTCTAAATGAATAAATAAAAAATAATGATAGAAATATTTATTTATTTATATTCATCTAAAAAATAATAATATAATAATGTCTTAAAAATAATGTTTTATGAATCATCATAAATGTTTAAAGTTTTCTTTTTTACTTTTTGCAATATATTTAAAAAATAATTCAATAGAAATCTATTAAAAATATTTTATATTAAGTAAATTATAATGCAATAGATAAACTCATTTTAAGCAGAGGATCTTGTGATTAAAAAGCATTCACAAATTAAAAATTTATTATAAAATAATTTTACAAGATACAGATACAACAGGACACTAAATTCATCTAAAATCAGTCCCTTTCAGCAGAATTTCATTACAAAAATAACAAAATTGTTATTCAAGAACTATATATATGCAATTGTATTATGTTAATACATCAGAGCTATTCAGATTTAAATATCAAAAATTATACAATTTTCTATAAAACTGACATTTAAATCTATCACATTGTTTGCAATATAATATAGTGTTTAATTATAGGAAGTAATAGCATTAAATGAATTATTAAACATAGGAATTATGTACAAAGTACAATCCAATATTAATAGACTATGCCAAATCTAATTTCATACATACACATATATTAAGGCAAAAATTGAATATGTAATTTCCATTTTAAACAGAAAAATTTAATTTAGATTGAAGATATTTATATTTTGAAATAATAATTAAACATCCATTTAATATACTATTTACAAAAGTCTTAACAAAGAATATCATTTATTAATATATTGGAACACAATTTTATATTTAATATAGTAGTTAAAAAAATTGGTTGAGATTTTTCTAATCTTTTTTATCCCATATTACAAAATCTAAAAATATAAAAAAAATTATTAAAATAATTTTTTAATTTTATCCAGTATATTTAATTGTACTTCAATACATATAGTAAAAATTCATCTTTATTTTTAAATGGATTTCTCTCATTTAGTTTGCATTAATAATAATTAAATGATGAAAAATTTATTTGAAAATAATAAATTTATTCAAATATATTCTAAACCCGGTTTCCAGTAAATCATATAGTTACTCACCGGTGAAGCTAAATGAAATGAATAGACCAATAGACGAGATGAAAAAGGATGGAATTATAGAACCATCAAAGTCACCGTGGGCATCCCCAGTCGTCATGGTGAAGAAGAAAACGAAAGACTGGAGGTTGTGCGTGGACTATAGAAAGTTAAATCAGGTAACTAACTGATAAATTTTTTCAGGTGACTGGTTCCTTCATCACGACAACGCCCCCGCACACACGGCCTTACGAGTGATCCACTATCTGGCCTCTCGGGGATGGCCTGTTGTTCCCCACCCTACGTATTCACCAGACCTAGCCCCGTGCGACTTCTTCATCTTTCCGAGAATGAAGAAAAATCTAAAAGGGAAGCGTTTGGACGATGTGGAGGCGGTAAAAACATCTTCGCAAAGGGTACTGGACAATATCAAAGTTGAAGAGTTCCAGAGATGCTTCAAACAGTGGGAAAAAAGACTTGACAAGTGCATCGAATCTAATGGAGAGTACTTTGAAGATGATTGAAGGAATTTTGTAAAAAAGTTAATAAATAAGGTTTTTATACAAAAAATCCGGTTTTTTTTGGGTCCCTCCTCGTATATATATCTCCAAATTAACATCTATGCTAGTGTGAAAGCCAATCCTCAGACTTAAATTTAAAATTCAGTAAAATTTAGAAGCCTGTTTATAAGCTAATTCTCAATTTTAAAGTAATAGAACATTATTATTAAAATAAATTAATAATTTTTTATAAATATTTAAATTTTATTAAAATATATAAATTTTAAAAAAAAAACCGCTCTTCCGATTTATTAAAATAAATTAATAATTTTTTATAATTTAAAAATTTTTACAAAAAATTAGACAATTAGAAATTAGATATGGATATTTAGATAAAAATTCAGTCTTAATAGTATTGAAATGTTGCAATGCAACATGAATAGAACCAGATAGAGATTAGAATGTAACTATATTGTATTGCATTTCTCAACAACACAATTTTATTGACATGTTTGTTCAGCAGAAAATAAAAGAAAGAAAAAATAGTTAAAATTTTTTGTCATTTCCAAATCTCAACAAAAATATATTACATTAACAAAGTTTAAATAATAAAACAATCAGTACCAAAACAAGTAATGGAAATTTTACAATAATTGAAAGTTGACCAGAACACACACAATCATCAGGAACACAAATCTGATGTTCAAAACTGACCTCTAAAATTATCATCCCACATTTTTTAAATGATCAGAACTATTGAATGAACAAATTGTTGATCAAAAATATTAGTATATAGAACACTGTAGAGAAATATCATCATGTTTACTCACTATAAAATATTAGTTTACATATTTCTAATCTTATTTGTGAGCATCCAATAAATTATCTTTGAAAGTATTTATATGAACATTTTCAGCAGGATTGGTTACATGGAAATGCTATGGTTTTCCACTATAGAGAACACTAATTTGATTTTCAGATTCCATCCCTTGGAAATATTATTCACAGAGTCAGGGTCCAGCCTAATAATCTCCATTCTCTACAATCTTCACAGGGGTGGTGTGACAGAATTGTTATAGCCTGCCCATTGATAAGTGAATACACTTATATGTCTGGTGAGTTCACTTATCAAGTGTATGATGAATCAATGGGCAAGTCTAGACCTGGACTGGTGAATTAAACATAATTGGAAAGCTTTAACAAAAATAATAATATGAACTATAAGAGTATTATTTGTTATAACAGAAATTTTTTTTTATAAGAATAAACTATCTTTGTCTGTTCATAATGTTGTATGAGGTCACTGAGATATAGAATAGAAATACCATATGAAAAGTGATGCTTGGTTTTGAGTAATATTTTAAATAAAAATTTCAAAATAATTATTTTAATAAAATACTGTTTTAAAAACTTAAAAAAACCTTTCTTTTAAATTTCTTATGACAAGTTATTAGGCTATTTTATAAATGTGTCTATTATTTGATAATTTTTATTGGATGTTACTGTGTCATGTAAAAACAAAACTTTGAAAATTTTCTCTTTTTTTATAAAATTGTAATCATCATAAATATAATAATAAATTTATAATAATTGTAAAGATGAATGATTTGATTGTTGGTAATATTCTATGAGCAGAAAACAGAAATTGTGAGAGAGTTATGTAAATGAACTTGAGTGCAAGTTAGTAATGTAAGTCACTTTTTTAAAACAATGCCTAACCTTGAAGTATCAATAGTTGAGGCAATATGTATCAAAACCAGTTTTGGCTTAAGGATATTTTTGAATTGTAATCTGATCAGATAGATATTTTATTGTAGCTTGAGTGACTGTTTAGTAGTTTAATTAATTTAAGATTCTGTTGATAACTGGATTGCAGTTAATAACTTTATTGTTGTTTTTAGTTATTTGTTTGATAATTAAACAATTTATATCTTACTAATTTGTTTGTTGCTTTATTATTGTTTTCAATAAAGCTTATTAACACTTTATGAATTTAATAAATTATTACTATTTTTCTCTTAACTTTACTTGTTTTAGTATTTATTCAATTGATAGTTTGTAAATGCACTAAGATATTTTTTCATTTCATTCTAATGCTTTTTTGTGAGTTTGTCTAATAACCAAAGTTCCAATTGTGTGTATTGTCCTTCGTGTTAGATTAGTGTTTTGGAAATTATTTTTCTGTTAATTCAGAAGACCTAGCCAGACTGGACTCTGGTAATATTGCAGAGTCCTTTCATTAGGTTTAGTACTGCTAGTTCTGAAAATCCGTGACTTTACAGAACCTTGCTACACATTGTTCACATAGTTTTGCAAGCATTACAATCTGATGGTAAAATAGTCATTTTCACTTTGCTGTTGTTATGCTTGATTGCCTTGAGATAAAAATGATGGCTTCCTACATTGGATAATGTTAACAGATGAAATAACTCCACTTTTCAGAATAAGTTAATTGCCACTTGTCAGCATATTGTAATTTAAGAACCCATATAATGTAGAGACATCTATGACAGCCCAAAAGGGAATGTGCAATGTAAATGTGAAAAAAAAAAGAATCTAATAAGATTCTTCTTTTTTCTGATACACAGTCATAGAAAAAATTTATTTTTAGTTATATTATATCACAAAATTTTGTGCACCATCAAAGCCGTTAGGTTTAGCTTATAATTGGAATTATTGCATTCGTTCTAATCCGCGACTTTGCAGCACTAACTGAAAAACGGTATCATTTTTAAATGTGCACTAATCGAATATCGCATTATTCGAACTCACACTAATCGAGGCCTATACTAATCGAAATCGCATTATTCGAACTCGCACTAATTGAGGCCTACCTGTATTAATCGAAATCGCATTATTCGAACTCGCACTAATCGAGGCCTACCTATTGGCAATTCGAAATCGCATTATTCGAACTCGCACTAATCGAGGCCTACCTGTATAGTTCTGTGTAAAGGGGATGGATTTATACTTAACAAATTCCTCGCAAAAAAAATACTATTTTTATAAAATAAAACAAAAAGTAATAACAATATGTAGAAAAACAATATCAAATAGTATAAATAATTGCTTATAAGTGATAATTTCTATAAATTTATGCATATTTTGTATGCAAAATTAACACAATAACCCAGCTAAAATAATTTGCATATGCTGAGTTAGAAAAATAATTTTACATCAAAATATGGACCGATTTTAATTGTTTATGGCTTGTTTTCTTCAGAAGAGATGTGGGTATCTAATAAAAGCAATAATTTCATCAATGGATGGTTAAACAATCACAAAAGACAAACATATAAACTTTCACCTAATATAGGCAATGAATATGGTAGGCTTACTCTTTTTTCCCAGACCTACAGGGGGTGATTGTCGGTCATATCTTTAGTTGTTATCATCAAAACTATGGTTACTATCCCTATGCAGTTCATTGTCAGGTTTTTAATCTATTAGAGTGGACTTGGCAAATAAAGAAATTTAAAAAAAATAATTAAACAGTAAAAGAGACACAGAATCTTTATAAACACAAAAAATTTCAGAATTTTTTGAAAAAAATAAGCGAGTTATGAATTTTTTTATATTTATGAATAGTAATTAGGCTTAATTATAAAAAACAACTGGCCCATGGCTTTCACGTGGAAATTGATAACTGTTGGCACTGAATAGGTTAATACTATTATATTTTTGATGGATTTTTACAAAGCTATTACCGAATTAGATAATCTTTTTTTTATTGAGTTTTATACTAGATTTAGATAATATTTAAAATATTGCAAAAATGAATTTTATTTTAGAGTAAACAGTCAAGCTCCAGAATATTTCACTCTGTTTCCAATTGAGAGAACAGAATATGGCAGATTCCAAATCCTTGCTATCATCTTATAGGTTAATAAATATGGCATTTTTTTCTTCTCTTTCCTTATTTGTAATTGCAGATATTGTTATCAAGTGTTTATTGTTATCAAAAATCTACAGTCTCGAATCATCCATATTAAAATGCATTATGAAAACACTACTTATTCTCTCAATTTGACAACAATCAAAATAAGTTCAATATACTACATATTAGAATTAAATACCTACTGTGAATATGATGAATTCAAATTTTTACTTGTTATATACTATTTGTAAAATAAATGACTACATTAGTAAAATATGATTTAGAGTTTCTCAAACCATTTAAAAAAATAAACCAATGAGAAAGGCATTTTGATATTAAAATACAGTAGAAGCCGCTTATTATAAAAATACTGCATTTAAAATTTAAAAAATATTGCAGATAATACTAAAATATTGGTTAAATCTACTAAAATAGACATTATTTGTTAATTGTTCATCTATTGCTTCGTTTCCACCGAAATTTAGTCAAAAAATGAGAAAATCCAAAGATAAACACTTGTCCACCATTTAAATAATGCAGATTCGACTTAAATGGAAAGATATGATTTGTGTACAATTTAATTAATAATTATTAAAACGATGTAAGTTTTGATTTAATAAAATTCATACAGATAAATATGACTGCTTTTCAAAACTTTGCGGCACCTTTAGGAGATTTTACCGCACGTCTTGCCCTTACGAATGGCGGGCCTTACTGTAGCCACATCTAGTGATTTTTAATGTTTTTTTATGACGAAATATATAGTTTAAAATTGAAAATAGAGAGATTTAGCCACTTTATAATTATCTTTATTAAAAATAAAATTAAAAATTATTTTTGATATAAATTAAATCTATTAAAATAAACATTATTATTTGTTAATTGTTCATTTATTGCTTTGTTTTCATTGAAATTTAGTCAAAAAAACAAAAACCCGAAGATAAACACTTGTCCACATTTTAAATAATGCAGATTTGACTTAAATGGGAAGATATGATTTGTGTACATTTTTTAATTAATAATTATTAGAACGATGTAAGATGACTGCTTTTCAAAACTTTGCGGCACCTTTAGGTGGTTTTACCACACGTCTTGCCCTTATGAATGGTACAGCCTTATTGTGCCAGATCTGGCGATTTTTAATGTTTTTTTTTTTTGATGATGAAATATATAGTTTAAAATTGCTCATATAGAGATTTAGCGACTTTATAATTCCCTTTATTGAAAAAAAAAGTAAAAATTATTTTTGATATAAGAATTTTTTTACTATTGCTCTAGTTCTTCGTGATTTTCCATAAACTGGAATTGGCAACCTTAAGCGTAAATCATTTCATTTCACTTTTTCGCTTAACTGATTACGTAAATACAATATAAAGTTCAATAAGTGTTTATCCATCAGTTATAGAGCTTTGTATTATTATTATTAGCGTTATCTTTTAATCTAATTTCCATTTTTTATAGAGCTTTGTATTATTATTATTAGCGTTATCTTTTAATCTAATTTTCATTTTTTATTTTTATTTTTTTATATCCCTGCATCTATCATATTCTCGTATCCATAGTTTTTTTCGGGAGTCCCTACGAAATAATGAATTGAGTTACAACTGCATATAACAGCAAAGTACAGTATATACTATATAATAAAAACAAATTGAAAATTATGCTTTTTTGACATACAGATATATTATATAAATAAAAAAAATCGAAAATTATGCTTTTTTGACATGCACTAAATGTTATCAATCGGTTATTGTTATCAAAATAGATCGGTCCCAAAGTGGTTCTAATAAGCGGCTTCTACTGTATTAGGAAGGGCCGAACATTACTCTTAAAAAAATGTTAAAATTTTTTAAAGATTTTGAAACAGGAAATTTACTTCAATATTAAAAAACGTGTATCATTTTAAGATTTAAATATGACATTAATAATAACATAAAATATTTAAAGTATTTAAGCAAGCATTGGCAAAAATCTAAATTTTACAATGAATCTGCTAATTTATATACTGTATATAATATGCAAGAAATATTTTTGTTACAAGTGTGAGGATCACAGAAATATGAACTATATTCGCAATATATAAGAAAAATTTAATACATCAAACAAAGAAATTGTAAACGGGAGAAAGAACGTTAAGATTGAAAAGAAAGCATTTACTGAATTGCACTGCCTGGTACGAAACTTTGTTTCCAGTGTCATATCGAAAACAAAAAGGGATTACGTATCGAGGGTGAAGGATCGTGCTTGTTCAGGTATCCAGGGACTATCACAGTAGACCCCACCTGCAAAAGAAATAATAAATAACAGTCAGGAACGTATCAAAGCCTGGGAATTTCGGGTGAGATGTGATGTTTTGGTCCCGGATTCAGGGATGTTATAAAAAGGGGATTGACTACCCCCATCGACACAGAGAATCACCCGGCAGAGAGAGAGAGAACCGAAGAAAACAGAGGTAGAATGGAAAAGAACAGATTGGAAAAAGTGTACGTAATAGTTTTCCACCACCGAGATTTTACAACAGCCCTTTCCTCCAGTTGCACTGCACTAACAGAGTTGGATCCCATATACAAGAAGAAAGGTGTTCCCCCCACCTAGAATCATTAGTTAACGATGAAATTACTAGGTGGGTACTACCCACCTAGAATCATTAGTGAAATTACACTGTCTTCAGACGATCGTTAAGATCGTCCGAAGACAGTGCACCATCCAAAGAAGACCCCTGTGAACTACCAACCAGACGAAGATTATAAATAGGTCTCCATGTGGACGAAGATTTCATTAAGAACTGTGAACTGTAAACAATTAGTGTTGTGCTCTTGTAAAATTGTGTGTTAATTCAAGATCTGCCAAGAATCTTCTATTATATAAAGGTATTTATCCTCCCTTTATGGGATATATTGTAATTCTCTCTCTCAAGAATAAAGATCCAAGGTATTAACTGTACGAGCTGTTTGCCGTTGTTTCTTTGAGCACCTCTCCATCCTTACTCACAACTTTAACCCACATCATCACCTGCTAGACAAACCCGCCTGTTTTGTCAGCATCATTTCCAATGAAACCGACTGGTGTCAGATCCTGATGTTATCCATGCAAGACTAAGGTCTGTAAAAATATTATATTGCCCCCTGGCGTCCCACACAAGCAGTTAAATAATTCTCATATTTATATATTATAACAACTACGAAATTTTCATATTAACTAATTAACCCAATAGAATTAAACTTTATAGATGTAATAACTACGAAATTGTTAATATATAACAATAACAATTTTGTAGCTATTGCATCTTTAAAGGTTAATTAATTATTTAAAAAGTTTATTATATAGGTGAATACTAATTTTCATTATGCACATCTAATAAAATGAATTATTATTTTAATGCAATAAGACAAATACAAATTCAATGCTATTAAACAGAAACAACAATTCAAAATACTGTTTTGCATCTATTTCATTTTATTTAATAATATATTCAGCATAAAATGTTAAAATAAAGCATAAAACATAAATAAGAATTAGCATTGATATCATTTAGGAAAATTGTCATTAAAATTTTTGAATAATTTCATTTCATGTATAATAGAAAATTATCCAGAAATAATACAAATTTTATGATATTCTATAACAAATTATGTAAATTTGTTACATCATCAGATCCTCATCAGAAAAACCATATATAAATAAATGTTGCCTATGCAACTTCTCCATAATCATTATTGTAAGTATAATTTTGATTTTTTGTAGACTTCAACAAGAAAAGAATAACTATCGTGTCAAGTCAAGTGAGAAAAGAATAGTTTCTATAGCACATCACTGTAACACAATTTATTATATACCAGTATTATACAAACTCCCTAATTATACAGATTTCAATTCATAAAATTCTACACTTTACATTTATTTCTATTTATTAAATAACTATGCTGACTTAAGAAATAATATATGCCAACTTGCAGGTAATTTATTTCGTAATGTGCGGGATCAGTATTTATTGCTAATATGGTTTGCACTCATATAAATGATGTTTTCAGAGTATTTTCATATAAAAACATGGTTTATTAACAGTCACATAGTATTCAGAGTAGCTTTATCAGAGAAGCTGAAAATAGAACTAAAAAGAAACTGAAATAATAGATGATTAAACAGAAGTGTTAAATATAAAAATATATCAAGGACAGAGAGGTGTCATAGTAGATGACCTTTAATAATGACATATTTCATCAAGTTCTAGCAGATGAATGCACAACATATTGACAAGAAAAAGAAGCTGCAAGACCACGAAAATTTCAGACAAAAGTGGAGGAGAAAAGCAAAGACGAGTAAAGATAAGTTTTTCTCTGGGAGAAGCAATTTCATGGTCTTTTGATTTTCAAATGTAAAAAATGGGACTATGGTTCTTTTCTGGCAGATATTCTAAACAATACAAGTTTCTTCAGGTTATTTGTTTCTGCAATAAATTCAATACTGTAAACTCTTGTATTGTTCAATAGGAGGAGGAGAGAGAGATCAATGAAAACAAATAAATATAGAGAAGTAAGAAAGACATACAGTTGAGTACAGGTAGGACTCGATTAGTGCGACTTTTTAATAGAATATGTTTAATAGAGATTCAAGCAGTTTTTGGAAAGTTTATTTGTTTATTTAGAAAGACTGTGGAGCCGACAGTAAGTGAAGTCGCACTAATCGAAATCACGTTATTCGAACTCGCACTAATCGAGGCCTACCTGTATATATAAAATAATTATTATTATTAATTAATATTACTTGTTTACAATGCTTGTTTATTTCCTACAATAATGTAAGCAAAAGAATATTAATTTTAGATTATGGAATTGCTGTTTTTTAATAGTATTTATATCTTAATATTTTGAATTTAAAATCATCAATTTTTTTCATATCTAGATCTTGTTTTTTTTTAATAGTTTAGACTTGAGATTAACTATTTTAAAATTAAAGAATGAAATCTAAGTGTGTTAAAAATTAGACAGGTTGCTTAAAACTTCTGAAATAATATGGGTAAAGTATGTATGAAAAGTAAAAATAATAAAGAGTTAGTTTGATGACAGAAGAAAATATGTTATTGCTTGATTATAATAAAGGAAAAAAGAGAAGAACTGTAATTGAAACTGAAATTTTATGTAAATCTAATCAAATTTCTTCTTAAACAAATTCAATATATAATAAGCAGAAACCTTTTATTTTTATCTTTAAAATCTCACTGTACACAGTAACTCAGGAAGGAGTTCAGATAGCAACAATTAGCGATGGCCAGTCAAATTGGATGTTGTGAGACAAAGATGGAAGGATTAACAACCAAGAAATAGAAAGTACAGGCACTCAAGCAAATAGGAAAAATTGATGAGAATTTGCACTACACTGCATAAAAATATATGTACAGTTGTCTGTGTCATTCTTTCATATCATTTGTTGTATTTTTACAGTGGCAATATATATATATTTCTTTCTCTTTTTTCAGTAGCAATATAACTAATTTTTTTCATTCATAACTTTGTAACTGCAAACAATAATTTTTCAACTTTACATATAACATGAACCATTTTTTTGAAAACCACTCGAGATCAACATACTTTATAATATATATATATATATATTTTTTTATATTTACTGTATGCAAGATAATTATCATCTTAATAATATGATGAAACATGATTAGTGCAATGTGTTTGTACATCTTGCACGTTCCCACATATATATATATATTTTGTTTTTTTTTTTTTTTTTTTGAAGATCACAAGAGAACAGGCAACATGTGGTGCAATCTGCAAAATTAGCTTATTGCATCTTATTATTGATCTTATTTTTCAAGAAAGCATATTCTGATAATCATTCTATGAAAGAAAATTTAAATTTCTATCCAATGTTAGACACAAAAAAAAAATTATACAAAAAGCTAAATTTGCAAAGTGATGATGGTTTTTCTTTATTATTTTTTTTAACACTATAAAAACAAACATCTACAAAGTTTGCATATATAAAAGTATCATCTGTGTATTTATTATCATTTTACGTGTAAATCCCTTATATTTAGGTTGTAAATCCGAGTGGTGGAAACACCTAATGTGTGTATTGTATATGTATGTATGTATGTGACTTTTTTTACTATCTGTCGTATCAAAAAAGGTCGAATGATTCGTTCCCAAAGAGTAAGAGCTAAAGAATTAAGACTGAGAATAAAATTTTGGAGAAAAAGAGAGTAATATTTTGGAAAAGTTGAAGTACAAGTGTCTTTCGTTTTACAGTCTTGACTTGGCCATTCTGTTGGATTGACACAAGTTTAAGAGGTGTCAGGCGTACTGTCATGCATCTAGTGTCGATGTACTGTATCTATCTAATAATTTATTATTATTTATTAGTGCTTTTTTTTTCTTGAGTCGATAAAACTACAGGAACTAATACTAATACAGAGAACTGTTCAATCCAACTCGAATTCCAATTTGAATACTGTGTCTTCGTATATATTCTACAATTTGTGGATTTATTTTGTGCAATTGTAAACGAATACATTTAATTTTTAATATCAGGAAAAATTTCCCTCGAAGGCAATGAGAAATGCACAGATGATGGCAAAACGAAGCATTGACTACGGCTCAATTTGCAAATAATGGATCTTCTTTCAGAGCCACGATAGTCCTTGTTCCCTTTTAGCGTTTTAGTATTGGTGAATATACGTGATGAACAATGGGTGGTAAGTGTTATGAGTCTAAAGTGATTTGGTTGATTTCTATGCGATGGATTTTTGTTTTTTAAATGCTTTAGCATCGTTCTAATTGGGTAGAGAGCTTTATAAGCAAAAATTTTGTAACTTCTCGTTTTCTAAATGTCGCGCATAAGCAAATGGACGATAACTGATGTAACAATATAACAGTCTGTCAGATGGCATCGTTTTAAGCATCACGAGTCACTCGACGCACATCTGCAGATGAGCCGATGAGCTTTTTTTTTCTTTTGAGGAGAATAACGAAAATAAACCGAAAAGCCTGGCTTGTGTCCCTGAGACATCCAACTTTCAGCCACAAGAACATTTTCGGAGCAGAGGAATATTTCTAATGATGGGCTTAAAGCTGACATGCAGTCGATGGCAATGGATTCAGAAGTAGAGCGGGCACTTATCTAACGTCGTCCAGACATGTGTATACGTGATAGTGTTGTGGCACCCGCCTGAAGGCCACTAAGTTTCACTTTTCTGGTCCATTATGTTTTTTTTTTTTTTCTGTGTTTTACCATAGCTTTTTACATAGGTGAGACGAATCCACTCAGTTTCCAGTTTTCCTCTTGGGAAGGTTTAATCACGGCAAAAGTTAGGAAGAAGGCAAATGTAAAGATACCGAACAAAGCTGGAAAGACCATCTTCGACACGTTGTCGATAGTCTTAGCAATTCTTGGTCTCGTGGGTGGCTCTTGCGGGGCAAACAACTGGGGCCTCCTCAGCCAAGCAAACACGGATGCGGCTGCCCTAGCCTTGTCCGTTTGAAGTCGGTGATTTAAGTGGTTATCAAACGGCGGAAATTCTTGTGCTACTGTTGTTCCGTCGTGGCTAGTAGCGTCTGTCGCTGACTTCCTGCCGTTACCCTAGGCAAACAAATGACGTCAGTCAAACGAACGATAACATTAACACGCTAAGTAAGACTGCTTTATGGCGTAACTGCTAGTACGTTTGCTTAATTTCATCATAAGTTTTTTTTTTTAAATTAAACAAAGCAAACTTACCTGTGACAAAGCAGACTGAGGCCGGAGAGATTCCGCTGGTGGAGCAGATGGCGATGGACGTGTGATGTGGGGTAATTTTCGATAAAGATAATTAACGATAATGAATTCTAACATAGAAGCGTAGATAAAGAACATGCATACGCCATCCCAGAGGTTCATGGCTGTTAGATTGGACACAACTGGTAACGTTGAACGAAAACTGTTCGTAGTAGTACAAAAGTTCAACATGGTGGTGACACCTATCATAACACGGGCAGGCACTGCATTGATGTCTAACCAGAAACTGATGAAGGAACTCGTAACTAACACCATCCCTGGGACGAAGACAGTGCTAACGTAGAAAGATTTATCGCGAGTGAAAACTAATAAAACTCGGAGGCAACTAAAATTACCTGGAAAGATATATATCTTAATCCTGATTAGTGAAAAAAAGATATATTAATACTATAAAATCGGTTAATACCTTCTGAATATTAGCCTAATTTTACGTCTATAAAAATTGAAGCATGCGCATTATACCGATACTAAAAAGCAATAATGAAATTGAATGTGGCATAAGTTACACATTATACTCACCACGCCATGTGTGCTTCTCATCACATAAGCCAGTACTATTCTTCACCAGATAGGCATTGTGGCGACGAAGCGAAGTCGCACTTTGGACAGCACTCTCGTTTGCGGCCCATTTCAGTTCCAATTCCGATTGTTCGT
This sequence comes from Olivierus martensii, assembly GCA_000484575.1. Classification (NCBI taxonomy): domain Eukaryota; kingdom Metazoa; phylum Arthropoda; class Arachnida; order Scorpiones; family Buthidae; genus Olivierus; species Olivierus martensii. The sequence goes on along the minus strand of AYEL01074990.1, from coordinate 52,581 downwards.
GCGAAACTGAAAAATATATATATAATAAAATAGATAGATAGTCAAAGATAACATTAATTACTTCATAATTTTCTGTTTTAAAGAAAGGAATTCGTTATTAGCCATTAAATGTCCATTTTAAATTAGAAAGTATTCGATTTTTGAATAATTATTTTGATTTTACAGATCAGTAGTCTCTGTAAATATTTCGAATTTGACTTTTTCAACAGTGTATACCACTGAATTTTTAACTTGAAACGTGGACTGTTTAACTCTACTTTAATGCTATATTTCTTAATTTATCAATTAATACATCTAAATCAGAAAAGATGTGAAGAGATCTCCGCTTTGATGATTTAGTTCTAGATATTCAAAAATATTATAATATCAGACTTGAGATAGGAACTGCTTTTGTTCAGTTTCTAAAATGGTAATGATTGTCTGTATTTCCTGAGAATGTCTGGCAGAATACGTTCGCATAAAAAGGAAGAAACGAAAAAGCGTTGCAAAAAAAAAAAGCTTTGATAGTTTCCTAATTAACTTTATCCACGCAAGAAACCAATTTTGCGTAGGTAATTTTCCAAAAATACGGAGATAAAAAAAAGAACATGACGCCACATTTCTGAAATGAATGCAATCGTCCAGTTTGAGAAACCAATTAATGAATTTATTCAACCTCTAAATATATCTTTTATTTTTTATTAATTTTTTTTAATAATAAAAGAAAACAGAATAATGTAGTTTCTTAAAAGTGAAGTATAAATATAAGTCTAATCGATTATTTAGCTTTAATGCACTATCATAAATATAATCACAATCTAGATATTGCATATTTATTATAATTAGCAATATTGTGAAGTATTACTAAGAATCAGTATAGAAGAATCACGACAGGAAGAAAACTAAACGTAAAAATTCGATGCCAATCCAGTTTGAACAGAAATTTACTGTAGAACTGTCATTTTGGTATGTTGTTTAATGCATTACAGCATGCTAGTGATCATATGTCTAGTTTTACAATAAATAAATAATAATTTGGTTAGAATTTTTCTAAGGAAACTCGGAATATCAGATTCGATATAAATGTTTTGTTCGCTTCTTATGTGTTGTTGTATTTCGCCCGAAAGATATCTGTAATGCGTAACTTCTTTGCACCATGAAAATTTATATTCTACATAAAATACGATTATATATTAGAATATTAAATTTCAAATGTATTAATTTTCTCAGCGAATTAAAGATTGTTCATATTAATTAACGTCATATCAGTCAATTCAAGGATTTGGAAAAACTTTAAATTATAATGTGAATAACAGCAAAGTATATAATTTATTTGAATAAATGTAATTAACTTTATAGACTTCTGGATTAAAAATATTTTTAATCTCATCTGATTTTGTAAAAAATGAAAATTAATATCGATTAAATTATCTGTTTATCAGAAAATTATTTTAAAAATGTTCGGGATAAAGGAATGACTTCTCCAACAGATCAGAAATAGATTTGACTAATAAAATATTAATCAGGCATCATCGTAACATTTTTTTCCCCAAGGTTTTTTCTACTAAATCCATATATAGGTCAAACTATTAATAGCTAATAATAATCGAAAAATATTACTTTTTATGTAAAAAAATCATTTAATCAAATTCTAATAAAATGATATAAAGTTATTTATAAAAAAACCGATTTTAGAAAAAGTTCGGACTTATAAAAACATCTTAGTTATTAAATCGGGTAGTCATATAAATTTTTATACGTGTATATTCATCTTTCCAATTATAAGTGTTCTATAGTGAAAGATATATATATATATAAATCGGCAATCGTTTCTTAAAGTTAAAATGTAGAAAGTATAACGCCAAAAGCAAATCTTCACTTTAGAAGGTCACCTTTATAGAGACACAATCAGATTATCCTTTCTGTCAGAAAATCCTCGAAATTTATTCAGCACATCCTACTCTACTTCATGATTTATTTTAACAATGCTTCTTTTATACTTTGACATTTCACTTGGTCATATTTCTTTACATGACCTTCTTCCATTGCCTAATTACATATACAGTTTATCATAATTCTTTACTAATATATCTTTAAGTTGAAAGAATTTTTATAAAGAATTGAAGCAGAAAAATTTATATATATATTTTTCTCAAAGAAAGATTTTTAAATCTGTCATCTTAAATATTAGAAAAAAATCACTGTCATTCAAATATAATAAAACTCAAAATTTGAAACTTTATTTATTTTGAATGATAAAAATGCTTTTATAATTTTTCAAAAAAAGTTGTTAGATTGTTTTCACAGAAATTTCGCTGTAGTGCTAAACTGTGATCATTCCGAATGTTTAAATATCGTTATATAGATTATATTAAAAAATATAAATAAAACTAGATTAGTTACCGGTATCAGATTATACTAGAAGTACTCACCACTTTCAATCGCAAAGGGACACTTGAGATTGTCAAATGGAAATATATGTAAGTTACCCTGACAGTTAAGTATCATGCTTCGTCTGAAATTACAGATAATTATTAGAATTTATCAATAATAACCCTATGAACATAGAAGATATAAGATATATTAAAGGTCTATATATCACAGGTAATATAATAAAATGCTTTTTGCCATTACACATTAGAAGAGACAAAGAGATGTACGCAAAATATCAAATTCACTCTTAAATGAATTAAAAAAAATGTTTAACTTTAATTAAAAATAATAAATAGCAATCCATTTGTCATCTAAAGTTATCCCAGATTACTAGGATAAACTGTAAATTCACATGACTCTTTCAATAACATTTCTTTCTTTCTCTGTCATGATTTCGTTGTGTAATCGCTACCAGAACTTTACCTCTAACTATTACTAAATGTTTTGTGTAGTCTCTACCACCTCATGGAATACTGGACTTTGCCATCCGGATATATCCTCAGGCCTATATCCAGGGGAATGAGAGGATGTTTGAACTCTCCATGTTTGATGAAGTACGTGTCAGGCAGCCAGATCACTTTTGTATGCTCCATACCATTCAGGTAACGATGCTCTCCTCCATCGTCGAATTTTAATCTAGGATCTCTCCAATACTGATGCATCAGAAATTCAACTTCATATTTCTATAAAGAAAAAATGAGACTTTCATTTCAACAGGTGTAGTATCATTTGAGTCTCAACTAGAAGCATGCACGAATTTACATATAATTAGGGTCTAGCCAGTAAAAAACAGATTATGAATCAAATAAGCTAACACAATAATGTAAATTTATAATGAACTAGTCTCAACTAGAAGCATGCACGAATTTACATATAATTAGGGTCTAGCCAGTAAAAAACAAAGATTATAAATCAAATAAGCTAACACAATAACTTTATAATGAACCGTTTATTAAAAAATATTTTCTAATATTAATGTGAAATGAAATCAGTATTGCTCTTTTCTAATTACAAATTTCACATATGATTAAGTTTTTTGCAAAAATATGAAGTTTGAGATAACAATAACAGTAAAAGATCAAACTTGATTCGACATTTTTCTGTTAATGTTGCATTCTTGGATGTTTGAGAAGATATATCATCATCAAACAGGCAAATGGGATTACTTTAGTCATAGGTAAATACATAATGAAGATATTTGGAAACGGATTTTGCTAGATTATCCCAAAACATTTCAGTATAATTTATCAATAATTAACAAATCAGTGCAAAACAAACTGAACATACAACAAAGTAATAATGAAAGAATTTATTCATTAAAAATTAATATATATATCGTTACGATTTTTAGTTTTTTCTATCTAAAGTAGAGGTGTCCAAATTTTTGGCTTCCTTAGGCCACATTTGAAGAAAAAAAATTGTCTCGGGCCGCATATACAATATGCTAATTCTAACGATAGTTGTTAAGCAAAAAAGTTAGTGAATAATGTACAATATATGATATCTATCATGACAAATAAGCAAAAATGTTGTAGCATAGTAATCTTTTACTTCTTATCGTTCAAATTTTTTTTTAATCATTGAGTAGGTCAAGTTTTAATCACTGAAATAAGAAATACAGTGGTACCTCGGTATACATCCGCTTTGGAATAACGTCCTGTTTGGATACGAAAAATTTTGCTTGGTATACGATCTTTGTTTACCGTCTCGCATGCTAAAACTTGTATGAGTCTATTGTGTGTTCGCTTAAAAAACACATTCATTATATAAAAATAATAATAAGTCGTAATAGCATTGTCTGGAAATTCCAGACTGTAATGACCAGACAATGTCGTATTTCCGAAACATCCTGAGGAGAAAGCAGAAGCAAAGTTCTTTGGACAGATTTTTAGTAAAAGTCAAACCTGATGAGCCTCAACAATGTCCAAGTAGGGAAAAGAGACAGAATATAGAGAAAAACGCCAGAAGTTCAGATTCTTGAAGTTTTATTGGAAGCGGTCTTTCCTTCTAAACAATAACATCGCGGCGGTATGGCCGAGTGGTGACGCTGGGCGTGCCGATTAGTGCGAGAAATTCGTGGAACCAATTATTCGCACTAATTGAGGCCTACCTGTATCTGTAGTCAGGCCCTTCGCCAGTCCGACACTTCCATTAGTCCGACACTCTGCAAACCATCGTGCCACCCACATGAAAGTTTCATGTCAACCATGGTCACAACTTGTCCATGTGAGAGAGAGAGAAAATGATGTAAAACAAATTGTCAGTCACTATTCGTTCGTTGCACAGGCATTATAGTCGGATTAATTTTTAAGTTTAGTATACAGCTTATTGTAAAATAGTGTTTTTACTGTATCAGTGCTTGTTATTTAGTTTTCATAATGTTACAAATCAGAAAAATGAAAAACAAAAATAAAATGTTGACTGCAGTCGAAAAGGCAGAAATAATTAAGAAACTTGACTTGGGAAAAAAGTTTAGTGATTTGGCTTCGTTTCATGGTATTAGATGAACCACCATTTATGATATTAAAAAAATTGGGATAAAATTAAGAATTTTTGTGAAAGATTTGAACAGCAAGAACAGTGACAGGTAAGTCTTGAATAAACTGAGTGTATTCGTTTGCGTAATTCCATTTTTTCATTGAACATCCAATAATCCAACAAATCTCTAAAATCCGATAAGCCCCGGAACCATATGTGTCGGATTATGGAGACTCTACTGTATTTCTCTTTTTCAACTTGAAAGAAAAAAAAAAAAGATAGCTTAAAAATACGAATATATGTTCTTACATTCTCTGGTCCTAAAATTAAAACTGTAAATAATAATCGATGATAAATAGTTTTAATTCTGTGGGATTAATATACAATGATTCTATTGTTCAAATGAGTCTCAAATCTGATTTATTTTATCTTGTTCTTACTCAAGCAAAAAAGTAAAATCCTATACTTATGTTCAGATCATCACTTTCAAAACTCAATGTTGACAGCTGTCACAGTCACTCTGAGGAGAGTTTCTTTTTGTGTTCAGATGTTGGAAAATATTTAATTATTTTATATATAGTGAAATACAGATCAAAACATCAATCTGCACAAATTGATAGTAATTTATAATTGTTTTATATAAATCTATATTTTTAAATTTAAACCAACAGCAATAAATTATGTTATATTATCTTCATTAATAAATACTAGTTTAATAAAACTTATCAAGTGATGCTAGAAACAGCAGACCAAAGCGAATTTATTAAATTATAGGTCATGCATTAGAAATAAAAAGGCAAATTATAGAAACAAAGATTATGTGACAATCTTTAGGAAAGAATAATTTATTTTTTAATTAACGTCAAATCTCCGTATTTCTTAAACATTATTATTTATCTATGGTAATAACTGCATATTAATATACTAAATAGTTTTAATTTATTCTGTTCATATTATTTTAATTTTGATTAAGTTGGTCAGGAAATAAACTGACGTCACGATTCACTCCATGACGTCACCACTAAGCCGATCGGCATAAGAATGGCAATTTACTTTCTTGCACAATTGTACAAACAATATTACAATTCATTCTTGTTAATGTACTATAGATGATCATATCTAAAATTATCATTATTCTGAAAGTGATGCAACACAGTGCAATCTGAAATGGCTGGCACTATACAATACGATATACAGTAATACCCCGATTTACATGAACTCTGAGTTATGCGGTTCTTGATTTTTTCATTTGGTAACACTGCTGCATGCTATCTTGCTGTGACACACATTGGACACGTTTCACGCAAACTCTATATACACGATTACAATTCTACGATCGACAAAAAATAGGATTATTTTGTTATATGTTTTTTAAACCTTTAAAAAACTATGCCGTCCAAACGAAGTAAATATGATACTCCTGCACCTACTAAGAAAAGGATTACGATATCTTTGGAATGTAAACTTAACATTATCAAGGATTTTTGATAACAGAATGAAAATTTGTGAATTGGCAAAGAAGTTTGAGCTATCAGAATCCTCAGTCAGAATAATCATAAAGGATAATGAAAGAATTCTCGATATGGTGAAAAATGCTCAATCCTTGAACTCAAGCATAATTCATAAACGATGGTATTATTGCTGAGATGAAAAAAAATGCTGAAATTATGGTGTGATAATTAAGTAAAAGTGAATAATTTTTTAAATAACTCATTTATTTTTTTAATATTTTGTATTAATATGCATAAAGAACTGCAATTTTACTAAATAATTTTATTCTAGTGTTTTTGTTAATCCTTGGTCCCAATTAAACCAAATTTATATATATTTATATATATGAATTTAGTATTTATATGCAAAGTTATACCCCGACTTACATGAATTCAACTTATGCAATTTTCATCGGTCCCGCCTATCACATAACTTTGGGGTATTACTGTATATCTTAACATAATTCAACTTTTATATTTCATTATAATAAATAAATTTTTTTTAATAAGTAAAACAAAATATAAATTGTTATATTTCCTTGTTTCTAAGATATAGAATTTTTTCATTTTTTAAATATTTTTGAAAGTGGGGTATATCTTACAATTGATGTTGAAACAAACTTTTTATTGTCTTATTTAAAAAAATAAATCATTGCTGTGTCAGTTGGAAATAATGAGATTTTTCCAGAGCAAGCATTATTAATAGAGGTCTTATAATATTCAAAAAGTTAAAAAATAGAAAAGCAAAATTAAAATAAAATGCAAAGAAGAAATTTTGCTACAATTAATGATATTAAAATGTATTCAAACCATAATGAGTATTAAAAGCATAATAATCATGAGCAATAAGTAATGTCTCAGATAAGTGCATAATAATCATGGATATCTGCTAACTTATCAGAACTATCAAAATGACACAAACTTAGTGATATTTATAATATTTGCAGTTATGTCTACATCAGATAGCAATCCTTAATACTTTTAATCCTTCAATGTATAAAAATTTTTTAGCAAATAATGCAAATATCTGCTAAACATTTTTCATTATATAAATATGAAATAATATATTATCTATATATTTTAATATTTAGTAAACAATAAAAATTTAATACTGCATAACATTTATGAAAATATATTATCTTGGAAAGTATAATTGCATTAATTTGTTTAAAATGCCAATCAAATTTAAAATTGCATTTTATAATACAGGCATACCTTAATATAACATACTAAATGGAAACGGAAATCCTGTGCATTAAAAAAAGGTTAAGTATAGTCATTATAAAGACTTAGAAGACTCCAGAATAAAAATTGATGGATATCTAAGCCTAATTTGCAAAGAATTATTTCCAAATTCATCTGTGAAGCATACATTGTTTTATATGACTTCTATTTTAATTATTATATAACTTTCAAAATTTGATTCAATCATGAAATATTAAAATTGATGAGCAAATAAGTTTAAGTGTATTGTTTGTTAAAATGTTCTCTCTCACAATAAACATTCTATTGTATTTTCATTAATAATGTTCTATGATGAACAAAAAACTGTCAAAATTTCCAATAATGACATCATTTAGATATATTTTAATGATGCAGTTATTTCCTTAGAAATTTTATAAAATTTAAATTTCCATGTAAATTGAAAAACGTGCAAGTCTAACAATACTTAAATTTGATATACACAAATGTGTGCATTAATAAATTAGAAATGATTAAATAAAATGTATGAGCACACTTTAATCATATGTAAGAAAATTTAAGGTCAAATTAATATTTTTCAAAAAATTGTTTAATTTTTTTTATAAAAAATGCACACAAAAAACAAAGCTCTAAACAGGATAAATACTTTATTAACAGAAACGCTTTCGACCTTATCAGTAGGTCAACTTCAGCTGTAATGAATATAGAGGACGGAGAGAAGCCAACCCCCTACAAAAATAAACAACTCAAAAATGACATCATAAGAGACGTTGTATAAACATTTACACATTATCACTACAAATTCCACTCCTACAAAACAATCATAATACCGGTAACAAATACTAATAATAATATTAATGTTACAACATAATAAAGTGAAAATCCAAAGTGATATTAATAAAAATACAACATTAAAAACTCGCGGACGGGGAATGCATGACGTCATCAAACATTGTATAAACATTTACACATTACCACTACAAATTCCACTGCTACAAAAACTAATAATAATAAGAAATACTAATTTAATATAATAATGTTACAACAAAGTAAAAATCAGAAGTGATAATAATAATACAACAATACACGGAGAGTGAATATATGACGTCACCAATTTCATCCAACCATTTAGATGAGCAGCAATAACAATAAACAGTGACAACAGCAGCGTATTTCCAATTATAACCCATACCATCTCCAGACCAAGGAGAGGCAATGTGGATCATTAAAATTTATAACATGCTCCTTCTTATTTATTTACTTGAAGCATCTCTGCCATTCTTATGTTGGTATTTACAATTCCGCTCATAATAATTTTGGCATTGTTCCACTCTATATCTACATTATGTTCGTACACTCTAGTCGCCAGAGCGGTGTTTAACGAACCTTTTTTTATGTCATTTTTCTGCTCCTTGATACGTATTCTTAAGAACCTATTAGTTGATCCAATATATATTTCATTCCTTATCAAGTTCTTATTTTTTAAAGGTATTTTGTAAACTCCCGATCTACCCCCTATATCGATCATAGGTTTGTCATTACACAACAAATTAAAAATTACATTTTTCCTTTTAAAAACTAGTTTCTTATTAGTAAGTTTCTCAATATATTTACTGCAATTTCTTACTGGTGTCGAATATTCTATCTTTTTAAAGTAAAGCCTTTCTCTATTCTGTAACTTCAGTGTTTTAGGCAAATTTAAACTTTGTTTAACTTTGTTGGATAGATTTAATAATGTTTTAGAAGAGAAACCGTGTCTTATACCTTCCTTTATAATAAAGTCCAATTCCTGTTTTTGTTTCAATTTACTAGAGCAGTGTGTAAATGCTCTTCTAAACAATGCTCTAAACGCTGCATACTTATAACTAACTGGATCGTGGGAGTCATTTGGTATAAATATTGCTCTGTACGTCGGTTTTCTGTAGACACTTGTGACATATTCAGCATACACAATCCTAACGTTTACATCCAAAAGTGGGTATTATTCTCACTGACTTGGTCTATGTTAAGTTTCAAACCAAGATTGTCATTAGATAATGCATCTTTGAACAAGTTTTCCTTTCCTCCACTTTCCGTGACTATAAAAATATCGTCTACGTAGTGCACAAACAACTTAAATTCTTTTCTTACTGATTGTAGAGCATTTTCTTCTTGGTATCTAATGACAAGTTCGGCCAAAATCCCCACTAGAGGACTGCCTATGCACACATCTTTCTTCTGAAAGTAATATTGTTTATTAAAGGTAACTTCTGATTTTTACTTTATGTTGTAACATTATTATAATTATTAGTATTTCTTATTATTATTAGTTTTTGTAGCAATGGAATTTGTAGTGGTAATGTGTAAATGTTTATACGATGTTTGATGATGTCATTCATTCCCCGTCCATGAGTTTTTAGAGTTGTATTTTTATTAATATCACTTCATATTTTCACTTTATTATGTTGTAACATTATTATTATTATTATTATTAATATTATTATTAGTATTTGTTACCAGTATTATGATTGTTTTGTAGGAGTGGAATTTGTAGTGATAATGGGTAAATGTTTATACATCATCTCTTATGATGCATTTTTGAGTTGTTTATTTTTGTAGGGGGTTGGCTTCTCTCCGTCCTCTATATTCATTACAGCTGAAGTTGACCTACTGATAAGGTTGAAAGCATTTCTGTTAATGATGTATTTATCCTGTTTAGAGCTTAGTTTTTTGTGTGCATTTTTTGTGAGTGTAACAGGATGGCTTTAAAGTTCTTAATTTTTTTTATATTCATATTTTATAGAAATTCAACAGACTTAAAAACTTATGTATCTGTTTTTCTGAAATTGTGGAATTCAAAAACATGTAATTATGGGATCTACTATACTTGAATTGCTACTGTATATAGATGTATTTACTGCATGAATTGTAAACATATGCTATATTTCATATGTATCAAATGAAAAAAGATGCTTATTCAAGATAATTATGTAATCCAATAATTTAGTGTAAATTAATATATGCCATAGAATTTGAATATTTCAACACAACCATATGCCAAATTTTAATATATGTATTAGATATTTTCATAAAATAAACTTTTGTATGTAGCTATTAGATAACTCAAGTTACAGTATACAGCAATACCTCGCATAGTCTGGTTAATTGGTTCCTCTTTCTTACTGGACTAATTGAAACCGGACTATTCGTGGTACATAACCTATGGGAAAAATTATAATTGGTTCCAAGAAATTTTTGATTTGCTCATGTTTTTTTAAAATCGTAAATTCTTACATTAATTATTATTTCATATGCATTAAACATTAAAATCTTTTATAAAGATTTATAATAGACAGAAGGGAACAGAAAGTGGATCCGAGCCCATAAAGACGAATAGATAAAGAGGGCTCGCCCAGCAGGTGAACGCATTTGATTGCTTTCTTCAAGTCGGCTGTTTGGCGCCATTACAAACCCAGAGCAGTGCTCCGTAAAGGCAGATTCCACTTGAACTAGGCTACCGCAGGCTGATGAGTCGCAAATGCCAATATGCCCAGTATTAATTCCCATTCAATGATTCAATTAAACGTTTGCGATAAACAACTGACGACATTGCACTTGAGAGGCAGGCACTATAATACATTCAGATAAATTTGGCACAATGTTCAGATGAATTTGGCAACATTGGAGCAGCTGCCTGCTTATCTCAGCTCATCATAGTGGCTATTCGAGTCATATATAAGTAGTAAGTTGCAAGCACACTTACATTTCATATTTATTCTAAAAAAATAAAGTAATTAAAAATTTTTTATTAACAATTACAATCCAGACTATAGTGAAACCCGGACTATGCAAGGTATTGCTGTACTATTATATAATAAATAGAATCCTTAAAAATCAATTATTCCAAGTTATTTCACATAGACATTAGTTCTTATAACAGATTTTTTTTTAAAACCTTTTTAGTCTTTCTGAGAGACTTGCTTCCTGTCTCTTAGAAAGACTGAAAACTTTATATTTAAATAAGCACCAAGGCAGGAACATATTAAATTAACACACACATTTTATGGTAGTAGCACTTTCGATTCTTTATTGCAATCCTCCTCAGCTACCAATACATAAGAACAGCAAAAATCTTATAGATTTTTGCTGCTGTTTTGTATTGATAGCTGAGGAGGATTTCAATAAAGAATCGAAATGTGCTACTACCATAAAATGTGTGTGTTAATTTAATATGTTCCTGCCATAGTGCTTGTTTAAATATAATGTATCTTATCTAGGCAGTGTAGTATTCCATTTATTTATTTGACTGAAAACATTTTATAATAAAAAAATCTTTTCTGTTATAAGAATTAATGTCTGTGTGAAATAGTAATAGAGCAGAAATTTTAAAACTATTCTAAATTATTTTATAATGAAAGTTTTTAATGTAACATCATACCTTACTAGCATTTTTTCTTCCTTGTTCTTTCAGTTGTCGATTTTTAGCTCTTTCTAGATATAATTAAAAAAATATTACTTTATTTATGATAAAGTCTCAGCATAATGGCCTAAAATGCATTGTTACAGAAATGTGGCTATAGAATGACTGACTAAATGATAAAAATTAAAGCTCAAGATATTTCTACTGTCAAGGAAACACCTATAGTTATAAATTAATATATAGATTAATTTATATCAGGGATGGGCAACCTGTGGCCCTGGGCTGCATGCGGCCTGCATTAGTATTTTGTGCAGCCTGCGTCATACAAAATATTACAAAATAAAATAAATTCCGTAACTGAGAACACAAAGTAGAGATTTTACAGCACCTTTTTTAATATAGAAAATGCACAAAATAAACTTCAATTGGAGAAATTGGTTTGTAAAGTAATTTAGATTTCAAAGATACTTTTAAAGAAAAAATTTGGTATATTTTTATAAAACTTTTAAGAAAATCAATTTTCCAACTTATGTAGCAAAAATTCTATCATTATTTTCTGCAACTTATCTATGTAAACAGTTTTTTCCCACCACGAGTTTAGTAAAAAGTAAAACAAGAAATCCGCTAACAGAATCGCATCTTAAAAGTAATTTAAAACTAGCAGTGATTAATATTCAACCATATATTTAGAATATATTACATTGCATCAGTTCCAGAAGTCACATTAAGTGCACTTATGTTAATTTATAATCATATATGAATAAATGATTGTTATTTTTCCACATTTTGTTTTTTTTTCTTGTGTGCAGCCCACGTCAGTTCAAAAGTTTTAAATGTGAGCCTTACATAAAAAAAGGTTGCCCATCCTTGATCTATACAATTTGTTTATCCTCATTAGGGCGGTTGCACAAGTCTTATTCTGCAGGTTAAAACAGGCTTTAATTTGCAGATTTAGCTTGCTGCGTTGCACGATGCCAAATCGAGGATAAACTACTAACTAACTTAACCAGCCGAATTTGGGCGGGTTAAAATTTATTCTACAGATTATCTAGCAAAAAAACAATATGGCAGACTACAGTAGTTCTGAATCCGAAGTTGAAAATGATCTCAATTTAGATTATTTGGTTTACATTTATCTTAATACAGAACGGATATTTCCAAGAAAGATACAGATTTACTGTTTATAATGATGATAACTTTCATGTGAGGTTTCGTTTTAATAAAATCAACGATTTTATGGCTATTGTCAGAGAGGTAAAGGGAATATGCACTTTATAAATCAAAAGTCTGCTATTTTATTTTAAATTTATAATGTAAATTGTTATTACCATAATTTTTATATTCTAATATAATAATATTCTAATTCATATATTTATATTCTAATATAAAAATGTTAGAATTCAAAAATATTAAAAACTCAAGAACTTTAAGTAGTTGGTTGCATAAAAAAATTTTTATTTGGAGTACTTTTGGTTAGTTTAATAATCATCTTCAATGAAAAATACAAAATTAGAATCAAACATGTTTGAATTACAGACATGCACTATAAATTCCATCAATTATCTGTTTTACAATTGTTAAGTAAACGCTAATTAGAAGTTATTGATGTTAAATTACTAATCAGCATTTATCTAACAATTGCAAGACATAACTGGTGGCTAAAGCTATTAGAAACTTTATAGGACATTGTAAAAATTAGCCTTAGTCAAGTATGTATGGGTTATATAATCAGCATGAAAATATTTCAAAAAACTTTCAACATGTTATTGCTAATATTTTTTCATTTCACATTAATGTATTTACTTCTATTTATAATATGTCATAGATATGATTTTAAAATATAACTTCTGTGATTTATTTTTTAAGCTGTTATTTCAACATATCCAATTTTAATACATTACTAATGGAGATGAGAATTCTTATTTTGGTTAGAAGCATACAAAAATTCAATATATATTTTTTAATTTACAATAAACTCTAATTTTCCCTAATATTTTTTGAGTACAGATATCAAAATTTAAAATCATGAGTAATATTTCTGTAAAAAATAAACTGAATTTTAATAAATTTTTTATTTGCATTTTTTTTAGAAGTCCAGCACAAATAATGCAGATTTTCAGATGAATAGTATTTTTCTACTATGAAATAATATATTTAAATACTACACATTTGTTTTTGAAATTACAGAACTTGAAAGCATATAAATTTGGGACCTACTATATTCATTATTACATTATATATGAATGAAAAAAATGAATTTTTCTCTAACTATTTTTAATAAAATTAATAATTTTACACATATCCTATTAAATTTATAAATAAGCCTCTATTTTCAACAAAAATAAAACTAAAAATCTGAAAGTAAAATAAATAAACAAAATTTGCCTTAAAAATATTTTGAAACAATTTGAACTGAATTTTATAATCAATTGCCTTATAATAAAGTTATTTTCACAAAAATAAAACTAAAAATCTGAAAGTAAAATAAATAAACAAAATTTGCCTTAAAAATGTTTTGAAACAATTTGAACTGAATTTTATAATTAATTGCCTTATAATAAAGTTATTTCATTTAATAGAATATGTTTAATAGAGATTCAAGCAGTTTTTGGAAAGTTTATTTGTTTGTTTATTCAAATAGAATCAATCAGAATAAAGAAAATGATGAAGTGAAACAGCTGATTTCTGTATTAAAAAGTAATCATTACTTAGTAAAATAGGCCAATTATCTCTTATTTACCAAATTAACTATACGGTGAAGTGTTTTCAACTTCAACAAGTGATCATCAGCATAATAACATAATTTAAACATATTTCTGTAACTAATAACTGTTTATTTTACAACATGTAGAAGCTTTTCTAAATGATGTAACATGATTAAGCAACAAGTGATCATCAGCATAATAACATAATTTAAACATATTTCTGTAACTAATAACTGTTCATTTTACATGTAGAAGCTTTTCTAAATGATGTAACATGATTAAGCAGTTGTATTCTATGAATGGAATATATATAACTTGAATTAGTGTGCTGATGATGACTTGTTAAAATTGAAAATGTTTCATTATATATTTAATTTGGTGAATAAGTAACCGTAAATAATGCTTTCTTTACCTAAATAATGCTTCATTTTTAATAGAGAAATTAATGAAAAAAGATAGATGATATTCTGTACTTTACAAACAACTGATTTTAAGACTTTGCTTTATGGATTGATTGATACATACAATCAATCCATAAAGTATTAAGAAGCCAATGCAATAAATATCATTATTCCGATTTAAAAATTCAAAAAACCTCATAATGAGACCCACAAATTAATACTGTAATATTTACAACTAGCTGGTGTGCAGCATATAGAAACTTTTTTAAATGATGTAAAATGAGTAAGCAGTTGTATTTTAATAAATATCATTATTCCGATTTAAAAATTCAAAAAACCTCATAATGAGACCCACAAATTCATACTGTAATATTTACAACTAGCTGGTGTGCAGCATATAGAAAATTTTTTAAATGATGTAAAATGAGTAAGCAGTTGTATTCTATGAATGGAATATATTTAACTTGAGTTAGTGTGCTGATGATGACTGTCAAGGTAATGTATAAATTAATTACATCTAAATATAACTATACAGAAATAAGAATATAAATATATCATCATCTAAAAGCTGTAGGTGTAATACATATAAATTATGTGCTATCATTGCTTTAACATTTAGCACTATTTACTATTCGCCGCTAGGAGGGCCGAGAACCCAGAAGGGAAGTCCGGTTTTTACCGCGGCCCGAATCCATCTCGGCGGCGAAGCAGAATTCGCCGCTATGAAGGCCGAGAACCCAGTTGGGATAAAGTTTTTTAATCCAAAGCTTTTTGTATTTTCTCGCCGACGAAATATAAAATTTTCAATCTAAAAATTTATATTTTTCAGTTTTATTATTTGTAAAATGTAAGGTGGAAATATAAAATTTTAAATCTAAAAATTTATATTTTTCAGTTTTATTATTTGTGAAATATAAGGTGTTATTTTTATAATTTTGATAAAAATCATTTTTTGTAAATATCCTTTGTATTGTCTCCGATAAAATATTAATTTTTGTATCTTAATATGTTTTAATTCCTCTATTAAATGCGATATTTAGACGTTAACCTTTATAATTTGGTTTTCTGTTTACGGGTTAGTTTATATGAATATACCGATTTATTACAATGTTATACTAGATTTATCAAAAGTAACAGAGTAAAATCCCGTTATGAAAAATTAGTCCGAAGAATCCATCTCGGCGGCGAAGCAGAATTCGCCGCTAGGAGGGCCGAGAACCCAGAAGGGATAAACTTTTTTAACCCAAAGCTTTTTCTATTTTCTCGCCGACGATATATAAAATTTTAAATCTAAAAATTTATATTTTTTAGTTTTAATATTTGTTAAATATAAGTTGGAGTTTTTATAATTTTGATAAAAATTATTTTTTGTAAATATCCTTTGTAATGTCTATGATAAAATATTAATTTTTGTATTTTAATATGTTTTAATTCTTCTATTAAATGCGATATTTAGGCATTAACTTTTATAATTTGGTTTTCTCTTCACGGGTTAACTTATATGAATATACAGAATTATTACAATGTTATACTATATTACCAAAATTAACAGAATAACATCCAGTTATGAAAAATTTGTCCGGAAACGTGATGGTGTTGCTATCTATGTTCTTTAACATCAGCAATCTATTACCTTTGTATTTTAATATGTTTTAATTCCTCTATTAAATGCGATATTTAGGCGTTAACCTTTATAATTTGGTTTTCTGTTCACGGGTTAGTTTATATGAATATACCGAATTATTACAATATACTAGATTTATCAAAAGTAACAGAGTAAAATCCAGTTATGAAAAATTAATCCGGAAACGTGATGGTGTGTGGCTATCTATTTTCTTTAACACCACCATTATATTAGCGTATTGATAATTTTAATGAGAAGTATCATAATCGTGTGAAATTCATTCTACTAACTATCAAATATACTGTAATTTATTTTTAATTCATAATGGTACCAGATTTCAACCGTGAGATATAGATTCAACGATTTTCGTGAAAATCATAATTTTCTATGATTCTCTGTTCCTGGATAAGAAATACGTGTGATTGGTTCGGTTTAAACCATTATCTTCCCTATGTACTTAATAAATAGATAAATAATGTTGGAGAAGCAAATTTATTCATTTTTAAACGAATTTAAGTTATTTTAAATGATTAATAATAACATATATCTAAAGTATTTTACTTGTAGTTATTTATACTGCTAGAAAAGCAAAATTTCTCTACATAAACTATGTATACAGTAAAATCAATATGATACATATATCTGAAGTATTTTACTTGTAGTTATTTATACTGCTAGAAAAACAAAATTTCTCTATATAAACTATGTATACAGTAAAATCAATATGAAAAAATTTATGTGTTCGTTATCTGTAGCATATATATATATATATATACATATTCTAAATTTATAGCTTAAATTAACAATAAAGTAGTAGGTTTCGTTTTGTTTTAATTACTTTAAAATCCTTTTAATACGAAAAACAAACTTCCAAACCTGGTAGCGTAAGTACGTTAATTTATGTTTATTCGAAAAATAATAATGATTTTGGCTTTCTAAAGGAAGTTTTATTCTGTATACGCGTAAATTCATAAATTATAAACTGTCGAAATAAAATTATGAATGTTGAATGAACGTTTAATTTAACTAGTTTCGAATGAAAAGTTAGCTACTTAAGCAGGAAGTTTTATTTTGTATACGCGTAAATTCATAAATTATAAACTGTCGAAATAAAATTATGAATGTTTAATTTAACTAGTTTCGAATGAAAAATTAGCTACTTAAACACGAATTAAACTGAAAGATTTGACATAATAAAATAAAATAAAACAGTAGTTAATTAAAAAAAACCACATTCGACCGACACCGAGAAAATCTTCGCAGTAATGTTTGTCATTAATAAAGTCAATAGCCATTTTTAGAAATGACTGCAGTTTCCTTATAATTAATTACATTACATTTTTTGATTTTTCTAAACTTTGAATGGTTTCCCATAAAAGTAAAGACCCGTATTAACTTTAAACATAATTAAAAATAAATAAATTGCTTACCGGAACATCGTCGTATTCAAAATAAATCGTATTCTGTATCGCTTTTCGTAGATTTTGATGAATTTTCCAGCAACAATTGATTTTCTGAAAATATATTCTTATCATTGTTGTATTTCCGGTATTGTTATCAAAATTCGACGTATTCTGTATCGCTTTTCGTAGATTTTGATGAATTTTCCACCAACAATTGATTTTCCGAAAATATATTCTTATCATTGTTGTATTTCCGGTATTGTTATCATATTTCGATTTTTTTTTTATTTATAATTTTTTACGATTTTTTTTTTATTTATAATTTTTTACAATGTTTTTTTTTTAATATTTTGAAACTATGCTAATTTATTCATCACACTGCATTATATTTTGCGCTAATGCTCTGTTAATCATACCAACGCGTTCATTCGATGGTGCTTTCCGCGCATTTCTTACAAGTTAGTTAAATCTGATTACTTGGTAAATTCTTCACTATTATTTGATATCGTCTCCTCTTCATTACTACATACAGTTTATCGTTGGTTAAGTGATTAAAAATGATATATTAAGCCGTGGAAAAGCGATTTCTCCCCGGTTTTTCTTCTCTATTAACTTTATGATGGTGCTTTCCGCGCATTTCTTACAAGTTAGTTAAATCTGATTACTTGGTAAATTCTTAACTATTATTTGATATCGTATCCTCTTCATTACTACATACAGTTTATCGTTAGTTAAGTGATTAAAAATGATATATTAAGCCGTGGAAAAGCGATTTCTCTCCGGTTTTTTTCTCTATTAACTTTTTATTTTTTCGGTAAAAGAGTAACGTAAGGGGCATAATCGAAATTTATGCATCCGCTGTGACATGGCTTTGGTTTTCAAACACTTGTTTAAGCTTTGTGTTTTTTTTATTTAATAACCTAAAAAGATCCGAGATAGAGTAGCCTCGTTCAATGCCATGTTTTTCCCATCTCTTAGTTTCTAAAATATAGATAGAGGTTTTATATATAATTATAAAAAGAACCACGTTCGCTAATTCGTCGTATTCCTTCATCATGTTTTCTGTTGTCGAAAAATTGTTAATGTCCTTTTTTAATGTCCTTTTGAAAAAGCTTCTATATGCCGCGACTTTATCTATAGACCATGGCATTACCAATTAACAAAACGAATCTAGCCAAACTACCCCTGGCGGATAAAGTCCATATATTAAATTTTATAAACGATTATTATTTTTTAAATTTAGGCTACGGTGCCACCATCTGTTGGATTAATAATTAATTAATTATTGTATAAAGTTTGCGTAGCGTGATATCTGACTTGAGCCAAGTCTGCCTGCCCAAGTTTGCCAAGAGGGCCCGTGGCTACCTAGATAGCCCGTTGGGAGTGATAGTTTCGGCCATGTCCGATAGAGTAAGTCTCCATAATAATCATTATATAAGCTTCCCGAAATGGAATTCTATCATAGTTCACCGTGGTCTAATCGGTTAAGGCAGCGTTTCTCAAACTATGGGTCGCGACCCCAAATGGGGTTGCGAAGCGAAATGCTGGGGTCGCAAAAATTAAATTCAAATACTTGAATTTCAGTTTATATATAATTTCACAAACGTCCAATATTTAACGTATGACAACATATGTATTTTCAATGTGGTTGGCTGAGTGTGTTCATCTTAATAAGTGTATAAATGATTTATGTATTTGTCTGTTTTATTTCATATTTAATACCTGGGGTCGCGAAAAATCTCGTAATGAAAAATGGGGTCGTGAATGAAAAAAGTTTGAGAAACGCTGGGTTAAGGCATTGGGGCGTTTACCCAAGGATCCTGGTTCGTGTCCGGTGCGGTGGCAAAATTTTATTTCGGGAAAATTAATTTAAAAATTATTGTTTAATCATTAATCACTAGATGGCCCAAATTCTTAATTCCAAATTAATTCTTAGTTCCAAATTCTAAATTAATTAATTAATTATTAATCCAACAGATGGTGGCATCGTAGCCTGAATTTAAAAAATAATAATCGTTTATAAAATTTAATATATGGATTTTATCCGCCAGGGGGAGTTTGGCTAGATTCGTTTGGTTACTTGGTAATGGCATGGTCTATAAATATACCATGGTAATGGTTTAATCCCCTGTATAAAGTTTGCTTAGAATTATATATAGCATTTTGTACCTTTGTTTCAATTTTCATTATACTGTACAGTATTTGTCCAGTTATATGTCAATCTTTAAAGAAGTTTCAATGAAAATTGGATACAATATTGGTTTTCTGTTATAATAAAAAATTCCTCTACATAACAAATGATACAGAATTTGTGTATAATGAAGAATAATTCGATGTTTATTTTATATTAACCAACTAATCGATCATCGCCGTGATGATCGATTAGTTGGTTAGTATAGTGGTTATTAAGTGATGATCGATTAGTTGCAGCTCTGGGAATCCTATAGTTATGGAAATGTCTGGTAAATATAAAAATTCAAAGGAAAATCACTTTAAGTGATGATCGATTAGTTGCAGCTATGGGAATCCTATAGTTATGGAAATGTCCGGCGAATGTCTGGTAAATATAAAAATTCAAAGGAAAATCGCTTTTAAGATTTTTTCACTTAATTCTTTCTTAATTCGTTAATGGCGAATCATACTTTCGATTGTATGGAAAATGTATACTTTAAAAATCTGAATTTAAACTACTAGAGAAATATAATATCAGATTGTCTATTAAATTAATGCATCAATACGGTACGGAATTAATAAACATTGTGTAGAAATATAAAAATAAATCATGCGGGAATAAATGGTAAAATGAGCATCCGCTTCCGAATAGGTAATAGGCCTAATATTTTATTATAATTATATATAGTTTACAGCGTTTTATAGTCAAAAAATAGTTGCCGAAACTATAAATCTCTCTAAGGATTTCTATATTTTTATATAGTTTCATCAAAGTATACCGCTATTTCAAATATTTGTTAAAGGTAAGTTCGACCTAATTATAATTAGTATCGAAAACGACCTTATTTTATATAGTTTCATCAGAGTATACCGCTATTTCAAATATTTGTTAAAGGTAAGTTCGACATAATTATAATTTGTATCGAAAACGACCTTATTTCCTTACAAATTCGCTACTTTTCCTTATAATAACATTTAAAAATCAGTCGACAGAATAAGAAAATAAATTTTTTACCTGAATTTGCTCGAATTTAAAATAAATCGGTCTGTCTATGGCTTTTGGTGAGAGATTCGATAAATTTTCCACCAATAATAAATGTATTGTAAAAATATTTCAACAATGAGTTCTCTCGGTTATTGTTATCACGTATTTCGAAATATATATTTTTTTTCGTTAATAAATATTTCAGGCACAATTTCTAATCAAATCTGTATATTTCTTATCGTAATTTGAATTCATTGTCTTTCGTTATAGCATCTCTCTGTCTTAGATTTACTGGGTTTGACCTTTCGTTTAATATGAAGAACAAACTATCTAAAAATCAACACTATGTAATGTCTAACAGATCATGTAATACTAATTTGATACAAACTAAAAATATAATTCTTGAGAATCGGGAAAATTTAAGGGACACTTATGTAGTGTATCTCGATTTGAGTTCTATCTTTGATAGTATTAATCATAATATTTTATTTGATAGACTTATTTTACATTATCAAATTGATTAAATTACAAATTACATTATCAAATTGATGAAATTTTTGTGATTGGATCTATTCGTATTTATCCAGAACCGCAGTGGTTAAATTCAGGGATCAAGTATTCTCAAATATTTTGTTACGTAGAGGGGTCCTTTAGGGATCACCCCTCAGTGCATTTCTTTTTATAGTTTATATTGATCCTTTGCTGCGCTTAATTGAATCAATGGTAATTGCATATGCTGATGATCTTAAGATTATAAATTATGTTCATTCTGTGTTGCAATCTGATTTAGGTAAGGTGTGCTTGTGGATAAAAAATAACAATTTAAATATTAATTGTAATAAATCTCATTATTTATATTTCTTAACACGAAAAACTATACCGAGAAATATTCAGATTAATGGCACTAGTCTTACACGACTGGAAACGACCTCAGATCTTGGGCTTATGTTTGATGATCAATTGACGTTTAAAGCTCATATTGATTTATTAATTAAAAAACTAAAGTGTCATATGGGAATACTTTTTCGTAATTTATATTTTCTAACAACCAGTTATGTGAGGAAAATTGTTTTTTGTTCATTTATAATGCCAGTTATTGATTATGGGATCGTTGTCTGGAGTTCTGCTGCAGCTTCACATTTAAAGAGGCTAAACAATGTTTACAAGAGAGTTCATCATGTATTGATCTCAGAATCTAATCAGATAACTGATAACTTGAATAGTAGAATTTTATATTTTGACTTAAAATATCTTCATCATTATATTCATAATAATTTTGATGATATTAATATTTTTTTTAAAAAAGCACCACTAAGAAATACTCGATCTCGAGATTTTTTAATTTGTCCAAAAAGGAGATTAGAAGTATCGGTGCGCTCTTTCCCAGATCGTTTGACTCTTAATTCTATATTAATCCCGGAAGAAGTTTTATTCTTGGCTAAAATTAAATTTAATAAATTAATTAAGACGTTTTCAATACAGATCAGTGACTATCTATTTTTCTCTTAAACAATTTTTTCTGGCTTGTTCTTATTCCCTACCTGGCGTCATGACTTGATGTTGTTATTCTGGAAGAATTGTTTTATTTTGTGTTGTCATCACTGTAATTACTAATGATACTGTTTTCATTATTTTACATTATTTGCTTATTTTTATTATTATTTTTTTCTTTTAGGAATACTTGTAATGTCTTGTATTATTATCTTTTTGTACTTTGTATTGTTTTTCTGTAACGATCAGTGTTTGCACTTGCAATATTTGATCGTGTATTTGCTTAAATAAATAAGTAAATAAATATTATTAATCGATAAAAACAGTCTTTTATCATTGTGTTTTCGGGACGAGCCCATCCATCCCAAAATATTAAAATTCGCCGTCAGAGATTTAATATAACAGATGATTTTTATTAAAGATAATAGAGAACAGAATAGAAATAATTTATGACAATAGAGAAATTTACGGCATGAAGAGTCGGCGTATCTGATCTACCGATAACTTTCCGAAACGATACGATTTTCTCGTTTTTTTTTTGTCAATAGATGACGCCACATTCCATTCTCTAAGAATACTATGTGACGGGGCGAAACAAAGCCTTCCACAGACTGCCTACCCCTGCTGAGGAATCAGTCAGATTGTGGATCGACGGCCGGGCTCGGACCCCATGATAAATATTTTGAAGGTGTGGTACCGAGAATCGAATCCGGATCCTCCAAAATGTAAAGCCCAAGGTTTTCACGCAGGAGAACCAGGGTTAGCGTCCCGGAACTAGTATCTCCTGGAAAGATTTTTCTTGGTACTGGATCCAGTCCGGCGAACCCCGTCCTTCACCATCTGGCCCCCTCTCCACGGGTGTGGATGCAACCCGTGGTTGCAACTGGACCCGTCCCTTAGTAATCTCCCTGATTGAAAAGGGGCGTAAAATATGCAAAAAGAAAAAATAGTTTAAGAAGTGTATTTCGTGGAGATAAATATTTTCAGATCCAAAATCCGATAAATGCAATCGCAATATGACAATTGAATGAGTCTCATTTTTGTATATTATTTTAATAAAATATTTAAATTTAAACATGTATTCTATTTTTCGTTTTTTATAAGTTTGTTTTAATTATATTAAAAATTATTACTCCATAATAAATATATATACGTATTTTATGTATCCCCATCAATGTATAATATGCCAATAACAATAGGATTTTTTTCATGGGAACGGATTAATCATTTTCCCTTTATTTCTTATGGGAAAAATTCGTTTGGTATAAGTCCAAGGATTCTGGAACGGATTAAGGATGTATATGGAGGTACCACTGTATTTTAGATAATGGAAATAGGAAATGTAGATAGGCATTTAAATAATAAAAAGTTCATTAAGTACGTAAAAATCTCAATGTTTTTAAAGTTTACCACTTTATGTCAGGCCGCGGGTTGGAAATCCCTGATTTAAGGGAATTGATACTTATACTCATTAAAATAAATAATAAAAAGTTCATTAAGTACGTAAAAATCTCAATGTTTTTAAAGTTTACCACTTTATGTTAGGCCGCGGGTTGGAAATCCCTGATTTAAGGGAACTGATACTTATACTCATTAAAATAAGCAGTTGATACTAATTTATGAAGTACTTTAAAGTTCTATAGATTTTAAATAACAAATTATAAAAATGTCACTTGTGTCATATTAATATAAATGGCTCTAACGATATAATATTGCAATGTAATTTAATAGAGAAGTAACATTGCGTAAATAGTTAGCTATCTCATTCGCTAGAAACTTAATGAAAACACCACTTACCAATAGTCGCGAGATAACTATTATTTTTTTAAGTAACAATTCTAATTCTTGCAGTTATGTGACTATTGAAACAACTACTTACACAAAATAAATGGGAGCTTATTGATTTATTCGAAAACAAGAATTGCACATTGCGCTATATCGTGGAAGGAAACGAATATCGATAATGCAATTTCAACAGCTTTCACGAACAAAAAACATTAAAAACTATAGAACAAAGTGCAAAGTCGCTTATATATATATACATATATATATAGGATTGATCTTCGTATGTCTGCTACAATTTTAGAGATTTAAAGATCGCTAATGATATCAATTTAACTATAATTAATCACTTTGATTGGTAGACTTTTTGTGCATTAAGTTACTGTTATTCTAATGTTTCTATTAATCTAAATCAAATCAAATTTAGTAAAGAAGATATTTGAGGAATGAAATGATTACAAATGTCTTTGGAGGCCAATCAACTTTATTCCAAATTTTTCTATTGATCCTATGAAACTGGGTTAATTGCAGAATTTGGGCAGAATGACATTTTTCAACAATGTCCCTACATAAAATGCATATTTAAATATTTTTCTCTTTAAATAAATGTTTCCAATGAAAGGTTTAATACATTTTTAAAGCGATTATAATTCTTCAACTATACAAATCTGTTAGTTTTTTTTTTTATTATTATTTTAACTGTTATCGCTCGAATGGAAATATTCTTACTTAGATGCATAAACTCTTTATATTTCTAACGCAATGATATATAAATGATTAATTAATAAAACTCAAAATAACTTTTTGCCATTTAATAAAAGGCGAACGGATTCTCTTCCCAGGGAAGAAATAAACAGTTAATGATTTTAAAGGTGAAATTATCAGAGCATGTTTCCTATGTTCAGGTTAGCATAACCGTATTTATTCCCGTGATGCTATAAATTTACAAATCTCATCAACCACTCGACGTCCAGTTGCATATAGATAAGACCCGCGGCAAACACTGCAATAACTTATATCTCTAACAAAATGAAAACTTCAATTACTGACAATATTAAAATTTAAAGAAATTATTTGGGGACAGTAATGGAACAATTTAACAATCTGACGTGTTTCTGCATTTTTCATATTGCTTTCTTCATCCATAAAACAAGATTCTATACAAACGTTTGGCTCAAAGCCAGACTGGCACCATTGGCCCGTTCTCACAAACTTTCCCTTTTTTTTTCTCTCTCTCTTTCCTTTTCAGAAAGTTTTCAATATGTTTGCATCTTTATTATTCTCAAAAACGTTCGTTAACATTCTATAATATTAATTTTTATTCACTCTAAAAGATGGATTTGACTGTATATAGTTTAAAAACAATTGTATTTTATTATAAAATTTTTAAATAATCAGAAAACACTCACCAAACTAGATTCGTCAGGAGATGACAAGGAAAGTATAAGGACGGTGACGTTAACAATAGTTAATTCTGAAAGAAAATAGTAAAATGATTCATACGTTTAAGAAAAATAGAAAAATAAAAATCGTTTTGTTCAATAGTAAACATCAACGATATATAAATCGGTTATTTTATTTAGTATATACAGCTATGTATAGTACATGTACGTTATACAACTGTAAATATCGATTTAAGAAAGTAGAGAAAATGTAGATAAAATCGATGGAGGACTTTTGTATACCGAATTGCATTAAATAATTCACAAATAAATCTGACCATATTATTTTAAGGATGTTAATGCTTAATATTCCTATTGTTCTTATTTTTGTGTGATTAAAAGGTTTTGTAAATTGAAGGTCGTTAATGTTTTAAGAGTCGAAGGTTATATCAATAACATTTAAACATTTTAATAAAGATTGGCTATGTTATGCACACACAATAATATTTAGTACTTTTAAAAAATGAATATCTAAATTTTTGTTTTATTAATGCATGATAACAGATCAATTTGCGATTATCTAATATAGAATTTTCTCGGAAAACATTATTTGGATTTATTTTAGAAAAAAAAAAATTGGGATAAAAGAAAAATTCAATTTCAAAAAATTTTCATAATCCAATCTTACGACATTTTAGTATTTTCCTAACAAAAATATTTCGAAATTATTTTTCATCTAAATATAAAAATTTTTCATATTGCAATTTTAAATATGATTTAAAGCTAGTTTAAATATGTTCTTTCTCAAGCGATTTTTTCCTCGATCGAATTTCGACTGTCGTTGTTGACGGAAATCTTTCCTATAAACTAAAAATTCGTCTAGCAGATTTTGCAGTTGAGAAAAACATTCGTTTTGTAACATTTTCCGGATAACTTTCTGGCTGTCAATCGAACAACAAGACCTTATCCTTAATGTGACAGTTGCACAAAGAGCAAGCAAACGAGACCCGATCCATTCGTAACTGTCACAACACAATTCGATTGGGATTTCTACCGCATCAAGATAATCAAGTTTTATTTCCTTTGACCATTGTATTAACACAAAATATTTATACTGACCGACAAAACGGTTGCACTGTTAGTATATTCCTTAATATGTAAACAGATTTTGATTATTACCAGACGATATTATTAAAAAAAAAGGACTTACTTACCTTGTGGTCTCATTCTCTCATCATAACGCGTTTTGTCGACAAGATAGTCTAAAATCTGTTTGTCTGTTAATCCATTAAACCTAGATATAGAAATAACCATAACATTAAATTAGAAAACACAAATATTTTAATAATTTTCACACCGAAATTAAAATTTATACGGCAATTTTTTAACCCCAAATTCATGCTACTTTGTTGCAATGCATAAATATGTTCCAGATTTATCTAGCAAATGAATTTATAGAATAAGCCAGAAAACCGAAATAAAAAATGAGAAACCAGTTCTAGAAAAGTAATATTATTTCTGATCGAGCTTGAGAAGAGACTTCACCTTTGATAGAAGAGCTATAAATCCAGTCACGAAGAATTTTTCACAATATTGACCCACGCCATATAATGTTCTCACTATGTATGAAGTTTAATCCAGTCACGGAAAAGTTTATTAGTAGCATGATGGAATTCCTGTTCGTGTCTCACAACTTTTAGTTTCTTAAGATAAATGGAAATGAGATAAAAATCCATAAACTTTCCAAATTACATGATTCATTTATAGCCTTTCTAACACAAGAACTCATAAGACAATTCGGTAATTCCTTTCGTTTTACGCTTATGAATATAGTATAGCCAAACGTTGAGTATAGTATAATGGTTTCTTTTATACAGACTGAGAAATTTTGTCTAAATTTATGTTATTTTATGCAAAATATTGACTATTCAGAAATAAAATACTGCAAATGTGTGCTTTAAAGAACTTCAACATCTATATATAAAAGTATGCTTAATTTCTGCAAAATTGTTTAGCTAAAAACTTTTACCAATAGTACAATATTTTGTTAAGAGTAAGTTCTAGAATTGCATTACAATAAGGAGCATCTAGAGAGAACTTTCTTCAGAAAAGAGGGAAAATAACGTGACTCAACCGCAACCAGCACATTTATCGAAATCATACCTAGTGAGATCTGCATTTTCTCTTAAATAGTTAATTTAGTATTGATTTTATCAACACCTGCAGCTATGAAAGTCTATTTATAGTGATCTTAATAAGTGGTGTCATAATTTAATTCGAACAGTATACTGTATTTTAGAAAATATAAATTTCTAAAAATGAGGCAAAAAATTTGCAAAAAAGATTAATTAATCAAGATTATGCATTTATATATTTTATTTTTTTTTATAGAAAATAATATATTCGAATTAAATGAGTGACGTTAATGCAGATAAATCGACTTTACGATCAATAACATTGATTAACCACCGTGCTTAATGAACCATTTGTTTATGCAAAAAGAAAAAATAGTTTTTAGAAGTGGTTATGCTGTCTAAACGACGCGATTACAAATTACTTTTCGCGAAACAAGTCGAAAAATAATAACAATTGTACGTAGAAAAATACGAAGAATAAGTTTAAAAATCAATTTATTTTTACAATACACACAAATTTATATTTATTTTTGCAATTGTATAGATTTTATCCGATTAAAAACCTTTCGAGGATGAGCAAAACATTAAAAAGTGCTATTTTATTAGCGACAAGGTGCATTAAACGTTCTAAAGATATATTAACCTTTAATTCGAGATGTTTAACGAAATGGTCGGATGTGAAACCCGTAAAGTGTTCCTTAACACAAACATGGCTTCCGTGGCTTTATATCCTGTTAGAGAGAAATGTCCTGTCAATTATCCTGTCGCTAACCAACTTATGAATAATTAATATCGGAGAAAACTATTCCAAGAATGTTTGAAAACATTATGTATTAATTTTTCAATCCGCCATCGTTCAGCTGATCTACTTGAATACGATAAAAATTTCACTTACGAATTCCCTAATTGTAATTCCTTCTCTGAATTTTACTAAGAAGAGAAAGATTAATGTAACTTTAAAGAGATTTTTATCATCATTTGGTACGTGTTTGTAATCGTATTTTAACCCCAAAAATTGGCATTCTGCATCAAAATCACATGTCATATCAATTGTCTAATACTACATTAATACTAATTTTTAAGATTATTGTTAATAGTAACTATGTCTATTATGCTAATTAAAAAAATCATATAAAAAAGCTAGAATTTGATTAGTAAAAAATAAACTTTGTTAACGCATAAATGGGTTCAACACAATGCAAAAAAGAAATGGTTAATTAAATAAAACAACAAGCGATTTTGGTTCCCGAAACAATTTTAGTATATAATAAATAAATGATTTTTCTTAATATTTTCTTCAAGAAAATTACAACTATTATTAAAAATATCTATTAAGCGTATGTTTATATAATTACTTAAACTATCTCTATAATAATAAATGTATAATTTAATTCTACTTACAGTTTCCATGTTATTAATTTTAAAAAAGTAATTCAAGCAGAGCAAAATTAACTATTGTATTTATAGTGTTATAAATAATCTATTCTAAAAAAAATCATAATTAAAATTTAAGAAATATGTTTTAGATAAAATTTATTTAGTTCACAAATCTACAAAAGCCTACAGAATAAAATTCTGTACTGTTAGATTATTAGAGTTTTTTTTTTATTTAATAATCGTTTATTTGTTTGATTTGTATTTTTTTTTTTTTTAAGTGTGTTATCGTTCATTTTATGAGATTTTCATTTGTTGCAATGTTTACGTTAGATTGTTTGAGGAACCATTGGTATTATTTGTTAAATAAAAACATAATTTTCATTGTATAAGTGCAGCTACTTTGGCTCTGAATGCCTTCTTTCTCGAGCAGGAGGCAGGCAAACTTACCTTGGTGGTTGTGGTCCTGTGCAACATCTGGGGGCCCAAACTCCAAATACAGAAGATTGTTCATACTTGCTCCTGACAACACCAGATAGTGAGCCATAACTAAGGGTACTTATTTATTTAAATTTCAGAATTTTATTCTGTTCTTGCACCTCCTTGCTGATTATTTTATCATTTCTACTCTTAACATCATAAAAAAACTATCCAGTTCTATTCTACAAACAGCTAAACTTTGATAACTACATCAATTGTTATTATTAGAAAACTACAAAAAAGAACTAGTATATTAATATACCAACATTCAAATTTTAAAAAAGCTTAAATTACATATAATATCCATTTTAAAACTATCTCATTATTTTAGTTTTTACATTATACATAAATTTGATCATTAATAACTACACTAAAATATTAAATATACTTACAAAATTTATTATTATAAAGGATGAGGGGGGAATTCTTAATTTTTATGTTTTAATTTTTATTATTTTAAACTGATAATAGTTTGATCATTAATAACTACACTAAAATATTAAATATACTTACAAAATTTATTATTATAAAGAATGAGGGGGGAATTTTTAATTTTTATTATTTTAAACTGATAATTTTGAATGATATGATTAATTTTGTGTATGATATCAGATAAATTAAAACATATTAACTCTTTCTATTCATAATTTATAAACAGATTTTTATAGATGTGTAACGCATACATGACTAGTAAACGTGACATTAAGGTAATTTTTTTAATACTATTTAATGTTTACTGTTGTAGGGATTATAGTAAAAAAAAAAGACTTAGATTGTCTTCAAAGCTGTCTAGCTCTACTAGTTTAAAGGAATAAATTTTTTGAATATTAAAAGACATAAAACAGACATTATCCTATTTCAATATTAAATCATGATCTATTAAGAATCGAATTGCTTTATACTTACTCTTTTTCTGCTTCAGCCAAATTCACGCCAACTGTTAGCACTGATCCCAGCAATAAAACGAACCTCCACATTCTGCACATCCTAAAAATGTCACATAAAAAAAAATTCAACAGGATTCAATCATATGTATCAGTATTAAAATTTTATAAATTAAATTTGATAATTGTTTTAATCGATTTTGACAACTAAATACATTTAATCGAATTACAAAATCGCGAATAATATTTTGCTTTATTGGTGTGGTAATTGCACACGAAAAGCAGTTGTAATTTACAAAGTAATAGTTATAACTTGATGAAAATTATGTATACTCTTTATTGATTGTAAATCTAGATGTTTGTCCATTAAATTATAAAATGTATGCCTAAAAATATTTTTATATAATTGAAAAGATTAAAAAAAAAAGCGCTGATGTTCATCGTTGTTATCATTAACGTATTCGCGAAAACCGTATCAATTAGCGATCAGTGTTTTAATAACAACAGTATCATTTTTTTGTTTTTTTTTATATTCGTCAAAATTGGATAAAAACAGATCAATGACCTACACCATCCTTCAGCTGATGTCATAATCTGGAAATGCGGAGGAATCTTGAATATGAGGGAGCCATGAATGAAGAGAGAGAGAGAGACGTTTAAATCCGACAGTGACACTTCGGTGCTGCAAAGGGGTATGAACAATTCACTTAGAGGAGAAAGGAAACTTGGGGGAAAAATCCTTCGACTTAAATATCTAACTTACAAACCTGCAGTAGCAGTACGACTATTTAGAAGTCTCTTCGATGCGGTTTTCTATGTTGCCATGACAACGATTGACGACAATCTCTCTCCGGAGCGTACCATTGAATCGAAGGGTAGGAACGAATATCATGCCGGTCGAATTGAATCACGACGAGCACTAATATTTTCGAATCGAACTTAAAAATCGTGTCGTAAATGACGATGTTTTGGTTTCGTTTTTTTGCAATGAAAGATTTAAGACGACAGTCTTGTCCTGCAATTTTTAAACAAAAGAACACATTTGTGTAAGTTAATGAAATTTGAAAAAATTTATCTTTTCTCATTCAGCTCGTTTTTTGATACTATTAGAAAGTTGATTAGCTTTATCGTCTTGTTTGGCTGAATTATGTTATACACAATACTAAAACAATGCTTGTATTAAGTGCCAGTGTTATCTTAAAAAGGAAATTTTTTTAACCTAATTTTTTAGTTTTTAATACAATAATTCGGAACGAGCCAACGATTTACGATTTGAAACGTGATATTTATCAAAATTTAATGCTCAATTCGCGATAAATAATTCAATTCTGTCACTTTTTAATCTCTGTAATGCATTCGTTAAATAATGCATATATATATATAAAAAAAAACTGATAAGTTTTTACTTTTTAAATCTTTTTTAAAATTATTTCCGTCACATTTATGCATGTTAAAACAATGGAGGTCGAAAGTAGTAAACACGTGTGTTGCATGTAAAAGCGATGAATAAATTCGCAAACGATTTTTAGTGGATTATCAATCCACATCTACTCTTTACGCGAATCATACTTTACTAAATTATAATTCATGCATATCGTTCTAGACAAAAACTATTCATTTATGTGTAGTTACAACTGATAACGGCTAGGAATGACTTCATTCATAAAGAAAGTGGTTATAAAACATTAGTTTTTTTTCTGTTTATTCGAATAATTGGAACAATTTAGAGAACTGAAATAAATTCTCATTCTGAAACCTTAGCTGCAGTTAGGAAAAAAAAATAGTAACAAGTCATTTCCAGAGCTTTTCTCTTTATCAAAAAGAGTATTAACGTTTCTGACAGATTTCTTCGGTACTAAAAAAAGAAATACTAAGTTATAAAAAGTATAAAGCAACTTTAAGAGTTTTTTTTTTGGTTCGATAATGATTTTTTATTGGCTGTAAATTATTGGATGTGAATTATATTTTTTGGTATTAAAATATTCCTGCAAACGTAATGCACTTTTATCTACCTGCTATTTTTATTACGTAACTAGAAATGCATCAAGATCGCCATTGATTTTAACAGACAAAAGAAATTGTTAAGAAGTTTTTTTTTTTCCATTTTAAAAGTTAGTTTTATCTCCCGGATAGCATTTTTCTTTCATCGAGTCATTTCCATTTTAGAAGTGTATATAAGAAGAAATACAATAAAAAAAAGAAGAAAATAAATAATGGCACTGTGCAATTTGGGGGCGACAAGACTCAATCTTTATCTTTTCCTATGGCTTCCGAATTCTATTTTGGATAAATGGAAGTAAACAAAACTTGTAGGATGATATGTCAAATTCAGAGAGAGAGAGAGAGAGAAAACTCGATTTAAACGATTCTCCTCCTCCTTTAATCTGAAACGTAGGAAAGTAAAAAAAGAAAAAAAAAATCTTTAGCAGATGCAGCTCACCTCTAAATATTGTTTCCAAGTTAGACTTTCCTCGATAAAAACTTAACGAATTGCCATTCTTTAATTTAATTTTCTTTTTGTTACGGACACTAAAATCAAACATGATAAAAATAAAAAAATGTGACAGAATTCCGGGTATGTAGAAGTATTCTTTATTAAAGCAATTTTCCTATTTTTTGCAAGTTTTAAAACGGTAGAAAGAAAAAACTAAACAACTATCTGCCGAATGTATCTAAAGTTCGTTATTTAAAGCGAATAAAATAGAAAATTCGCATTCTTCTCGTACGCTGTCGTTTATATAAAGTGTTCTAAAAATTTATGAAGGAAAAGAGCTTAATCCCGCATAAGATAGTTAAGATGCACTCAAGGTCAACAATGCAATTTACTCGAGACCTTCTAAAGACGATTCTTAAGACCTTATCCTCGCATTTTAAAAATAATCTTCGGAAGAACTAAATTTATCTTTACTGACCTTTATGATGTCATCGTGGACAAATTAAGAGCAAATTTTCTTATCGTGTAACGCTTTTAGAATTCTAAACAGACGGAACAATCTTAACAGTTTGCGAATTTAAAAATCCTATTGTACAATCTACGAAAAATCAATGCTGTTAGTGTACGTAAAAAAACTGTTACGGGCCTATTGTGACATCGTTTGCCGTGTGCAATTATCTTAAAGAGTATATTCCTGCATTTAAATGATTTTATTTTATCGTTCTTTCTAAATGCTTAAAGTACAAAAAAAAAAGATAAACGAGGTTGTACCGTAATGTATGAGTTGAAAAATCTGTATAGATTTTTGAAGAGATATAAAAATACTTATATATATATCAGCGATAGAATGTTATAAGCTTATAAAGAGAAGCAGATGTTAGGTAAATTCTGCATACTGAACCGTACAGTTTTGGGGAGTCACTAAAAATAGATAATATCGATCGAAAATCTTACGTAAAGATATCACTGTTTCAAATTTTATCCTGATTAAATTTGATATAATCAGTTATAAAACAATGCATACATAATATTTAGCACGATACGAAATTAAATTAAGTACCAAAAGCATGATTTATATGCTAATTCGGTTCTGGATGCGGATGTTTATGCATATATCTATTGCGTTTATGACCGATGTTTGTGGTTTACTTCGTTGGCATACAAAACTTACAACTGTATTTCTGTATATCACAATAAAATTTATGTTTTTGTAAAAAAAATAAGATTAAAATAATCACGACACGGGGGAGAATTAAACTAACAAAAATTGTGGATATAAATTTTACGACAATATTAAACAGTTGTCGACGGTCGTAATAATGTCTTAAGTACAAAATAAAATTGATAATTAATTATAATTTAATAACTTAAACGGAAAATTAACTTACGGACGTTTTAACGGGAAAAAAAAAAAATCGCTTTATAGTTTTATACGAGTCGGAACAGCGACGTTTCGGAAACTAAATGAGGCATTAACTATTTTTCTTTTCTTTCTTCAATCGCAGTACCATATCTTTTATGTTTTTAAAATATAAAAAAAAAAACGATAATTTATTATCAAAAATTAATCAGTGGAATATAATAGATGATAATGAATTAAGAATAAACAATGATATAAAATATTCTTAGCGGCAGAAACCAAACATAACTTTTTTAATAAAACGATAACGTATCGCTTCTTCTCGTCTGTTTGCTCGTTCAGACTTGTAATTTAATATATTCTACAGAATTTATAATGGATCATAATACGATTTTAAAACAGTTCATCCTTCAAAATTCCATAAAAGTAATGGATTGAGATGAATATAATGTTGTTAACGATACGTAACATACTGTTGCCATTCCCATTTTATTAGGCCTATATTCTATTTACTTTTACTTATAAATATAAAAATATAAGCGATATATAACGATAAATATTCATTCTAAACATTTTTCGCGTTACTTGTAAGAAATTTCTTCTAATTTGCATGGTAATGGAATGATAATAAAATACAATACTGCGATGGATTAAAGAAAGAACAATGCTTCGTATCCGAAACGTGTATTATGAATAAATTATTTGAGTAACTTTAAACGAGTTAACTCTGTCATTGTTTCCCTAAGGAAACAAAAGGTGATTAAATAGGATTCAAATCTGTTAACACGAGATTTGAATCTATTTCTTTCTGGAAACGATGATTATTCTGTTTTATTTAAATATGGCTACCGTGAAAATTGTTTATTAGGTCACATTGTCTCCGTGTCTATGCCCTCATTAAGTGTTACGTCAGTTATCTATTTCATTTTAAACTTTGTAATGGTTAACGGCCGAAAAATGGATTTTTCTGGTTGAAATTCGAATTAAAAGAATTTTTTAGCAATAAAAATTAATTAATTCGATAAATCGAAATCGAGTTTTTTTTCTCTTGGCTTAATGTGTGGCGATAAAAATGCATAGCTGTGTCTTAATTAATGCAAATTTGTCTGAAAATAACAGAATAGGAGAAAATCCTTAATCTAAGACATTCCTTTAAGTTAAAAAAAAAAAAAAAAAAACGAACAACGAAAGTAGGTCAAAGGAATACAAGAGTCTATTTTTGTCTTTGGGACATCAAAGATCAATGGAGGACGTTGCAGCCTGTGGATTTCTCACACGATTTGGTTATTGTTAATCTTATAACCCTCTCACTTGTATGTTGACTCTTAATTTTAATATTAAAACTGTTCGGTGGACGTGAATTAATTACGCACAACTTATTTAATGCATATTCATACGAAAACGGGACGTCCTCTTTCGCTCTGATTGATTAACTAAGCAGCAAACCTTAATTGGTAACGAATCCAGATAAAAGTTCTACTAAATTCTAACGTTAACATTTAAAATTTGTTAATGGCGCAGTTCTCAGGCAGTACAAGAGAGAAGAAAAAGTAAAACAGGTGAAGAGAATCAAAAAATTCTCATCGGCGTGCGATCGCACAAAAATCTGCAAAGTAAACAGTTTGTTAACGAATGACACCGATTATTATTAATAGGATAAGTGTGAAAATGCGTATATTTTCCTTACAAACGGATTGGTTTCTATAGAAAATTGTTATTACTCTTCGTTATCGACAGAAGAAAATTTAACGTGATCGTATCGAGTATTGTTATACAAAAATCGATACAAGTGCTCGATATTACATAAAGCAAAAATCTATTTCAGTTTACTCAAACGTCTATAATTTGTGATATAGAATGATTATACAACTACGGTCGTATCATTGCTTTTTTTATTCTTTAAATTTAAAATTGGAGATGATAATTTGTCTATTGAAAAAAAATGAAGTTTTGGTTTAGTGTGCGAACATTGTAATCTTTTTAATTGTCAATAAATAAATCTGAGAAGTACTCTAGAAGATTGGCAGCATTGTACTGCGGGCAGACACTGTTTATAGCGATACGATCAATGAATTGAGCGTGGTTGCGATTGGTACACGGGAGGAGACTTCCCATTGTCAATCTTATTGACTTATAGACATTGCTTAAGTGACCGAGAAGGTAAAAATTGTCGTTTTGATAGCAATTTATTTTTGCTTCATTAGTTTATTCGAAAGATTTATTACGTAGGGCTTGATGAAGCTACTCGGTGAGCAAAGCTATACAATATTTACATTCATTATTCGCATCAATTAAAGAATTAAATATGATTTTCAGTAGAGAAATTATGGGA
Source organism: Olivierus martensii (assembly GCA_000484575.1). Classification (NCBI taxonomy): domain Eukaryota; kingdom Metazoa; phylum Arthropoda; class Arachnida; order Scorpiones; family Buthidae; genus Olivierus; species Olivierus martensii. The sequence goes on along the minus strand of AYEL01074990.1, from coordinate 15,655 downwards.
CAATTCGTAAATTAATAAGGGATTTTGAACAGAAAACGCCCTTTTTATACTAAACGTACATTTTCATGTTAATCTACGATCAGATCAATGAATCAGATTATACGAGAAAATGTTATCTATCATGGTACTCGAAACGATGACATTTTACTATACTGCAAAATAAGCCAATGCCCTTTTTTTTTAAAAAAAATTTAATTTCTAAATAAATTGTTTATTTTTCATTTATATTCTTATAGAAGATTTCAGCTACTTGGCCAGACAACTAACCTTGTCGCTATTTATAACGTACTCTACTCAATACTTTCAAAGAAATCTCAACTAGGTTACATAGCAAACAATACTAATTAATTCCGTTATTTGATAACTTGCTATTGACTTGTATCAAAAATCTAGCTTGCTTGTTTAACTCACGAAACAATAGAATTACTTTTATTATTGTAATAATTCGAATGTTGTTGATTAATTTCTTCCTTAGTCAGGAAGAAACTAAATCCTTTATACAGCTGTTCATTCGAGAACAATAATTAATGATTGTTCACCTAGTATATTTTCGATTAGTAGGACCTATATACATGATTTTTTTTCGTTTAACGGATAATTAAACTGGTTATTTGTATAGATTTACAAGATCGATCGAATCAATAATTAATGATTGTTCACCTAGTATATTTTCGATTAGTAGGACCTATATACATGATTTGTTTTCGTTTAACGGATAATTAAACTGGTTATTTTGGATAGATTTACAAGATCGATCGAAATCTAAACATGCTTCGATCATTCGCTCCATTAGACTTAATAAGACGCAATTCCCTTGTTCCATCGCTAAGAAAATTCGATTTTGATCTCAAACTATATATAGCATCGGCATTCATGCTGTTCTTGTCGTAGTGCGGTTATTGTTGAGCTTTTTCTCAATCCCATGTGGTCGTCAGTCATGCGTCTCGCTTGTACAAATATCCCAGCGCAACTTTTCTTCTTCCGAGCGACTGTTTTAACAGCATACAGCCATTTTTTTTTTCAAAATTTAATTATTAGAACTTACGAATGATTACATTAACTCGCTCGTTAACAAATCGTAACGTATAGTGATAATGATCCGTTATGTCGCGACTGTTTCTCGTCTGTTTCGTTTTAGTATCGCCTAAATAAAATTAGTTTATCGCGTGATGACTATCTATACGCTCTACATTTGACTTACGCACGATTACCTATAGGCCTGCCTGAAGAAAACTAGGCTTATTAAGTACTGTTTATACACTAACCGCTCGAATGCAAATGTCTCTATTACGCCATTCTAAACGAAGATAACGTTTATCTGATCTTTTCTGTTCATGTTTCGATTTGCATACGACTACAAACTCTCTCTACTTGTCTGCAGTTACAGCTACACACGTACAGACACGCCCGCAATACTATTTCCTGATGGATCATTACAAAGGCAATTAGTAGTTGGATCGTAATTACGACTCATTCAGATATTTTTAATGCTCGATTCAAGGACACGATCCATAACATCGATAACTACATCGAATGTACGGATTCCATTTTCGGTTTTCGTCGGATTTATTATTATTATTATTATTTTTTTACTTAAATTTGTTTCGGAAAAAAAAATGATATTTCTAGTAGCTATTTAGCATCGATTTGGCAAGTTACACAGATCTATAAAAGGATGGCAAATCGAGACAGCAGTAAACTTCGACCGATTTTATCGATGAATGAAAATATAACTGCTGTCTTTTCCGAACTCTTCGAAATATTCCGTGAAATATTTAAGATATAAATGCATTTTGAGTAGAATTTTAAATACGAAAACGTCCGATTTTCATTGAAAAAATACAGACTATCACTAGCGATAGTTTGATATCGCTAATTCTATTCACTAGCGATAGTTTTTTTTTTCTTCAGAATTAGACAGGATTATTTAAATTTTGAAACGAGTCGGTACGGTATACTTTCCTTATCTGTGTCTAGATAAACAGAAAACAAACAGGGCTCTCCTTTACAAATCTTTTTCCTCCCTTAAGCGAGACAAAAATAAATGTTTTTGTTTTCGGATTTAACGTCCCCGTTCGTCTGTAAAACAAAAACATTTTCAAACATATAATTGAACTCGCACTAATACTACAATGCTAACTCTCCCGAAAGCATCTACTAGTTATTCCTGGTGAGTGAAAAACACTCCATCAACTTCAACCTAGACCTATTTCTGTAATCCCATCCCAACCATAAAAAGTAGGTTTAAAACTAAGAAATACTGTAACAATCGCTAAGAATTCGCATACAGAACAGTTCCCAGTTATCGAAGAAAGCAACAAAAAAATCTTGTATCACCTACCTGACGCAATTAAACGCCGGAGCGTTACCTCATTTTGCACAAGTCGTTATTATACTAGTGACGATTTCATCACGCCATTTTTTTTTTAATCCGTGTTTTGGAAAGATTCTACATTCATATCGCTAGATTCTTTGAGCTTACAGCTATGGTTTGATGCCGTGTTAATAGTGGCAAAGTTTCCCCTACGTTCGGCATGCCAGAAATAAATAAGCAGTGACTACATCACTGGAACTTCGCCAGACGTTGTTTCGTAAACTCACCTCTTGCGTGACAAAACAGTAGCCTACACAATTGTTCCAAAGTTGCAACTAATTTTAAGTAGTTTCCGTACATTACAAATATTACGATTCACAGAGATGAAGATGAAATATAATTAGAAGAATCAATTTAGTCGTATATTGTACAACAACTGCTGGGAAACCTGATTTATATCTTTTCTATTATTTAACTGATTATCGCTGGTTGCCAACATCGTGATTGTTCGATTATACAAACTGCTAGGGAAATTATGAATCTTTATCTTATTTCCCAGACAGCAGTCTTGTCAGCCACGCCTGAAGTAGAATTCTATGATGATAACCTAGAATGAATGCTATCAGTTCGTACTAAACAAATTTAAGCTTCGATACTTAAATTCGTGCGAAATTTTCGAACATAATAACTACAAAAAAATAATCGATCGATAACAAATGTATAAATCGTTATTATGTATCCTTAGGAAGATAATAAATACAATGTAACAGCCGCATTACTTCGCTGTTGTTTTAATGATTAATGGAAAAAAACATTGCGACAACTAAGTGCATAGATTTATGTCTATGGCGATCGGATACGATTCTAGAATAAAAATGAAGCGCACAGGCATTCTGAACAGAAAGATCTTAGGAGGAGTCGGATCGATCCTTCCTGGGGAACCTTAGAGATTCTGCATTCTTTTAAAGCCCGCGGGTCTCCATCCAAATTACCAATTCTCGGATTAGCCACTCAGAAAGCGAAGTGAATACCTATTCCGCTAATAGCTGTTTTTTTTGTTGTTTCTTTTTATATTTCCAAGCTGCAGCTGAGCCCAGATTATGTATCCTTAACGGTTGATCGATTTGGATAAAGAATAAAGTGACGGAAGGAATAATTACCAAGAAAGTATCTCGTTTGAAAGAGTAAAAGTGTTGGATGTATGTCGCCAGTTGGGCGACTCAAACGATGCATTGCAGCAGCTTCTCTAAGTAGAGATCGATAAGAGACGGGATATACATATGTTATAATTGTTTATTAATAATAATATTTATGGATCATCTATAATTTTGCCGGAATGTCAGATTTCCAGAGTAAAGAAACTGTGCAAAGGAAGCTATTTTAGTTCGCTCAACGGATACTAGAGTTGGGCAAGGTATCAACACGCCTGTATAAGTCAACGACCCGAATAACATAGAATATCCGAGATTGGAAACGATGTTAGTGTTTAGCAGTAAGAGGAAAAAAATCTCTATAAGTGCATAGCAGTTTTATAAAGCGAAGCATGTGAATCTGCCATCCATAGCTGTACTTTAATACGATTCAGTGTAACGGTATCTACGTAAGAAAAGCTTTTCTCGCAAATTTTGATTCTATCCAGGACCCATATTTGGCAATCTGCCCGAGTACCTATACGTGTACTAAATCTAAACAGTCGATCACCTCTTTAAATCTTCGATGAATTCTCTACCATAGATGCTTCAACATTATCAACGCCAAATCGTTTTCGTCTTTAAAAAAAAACGTGATGAAATCTTTTGAATTCGCAGCCAAATTAAATTTTGTCAGTTTCGTTTTTTAAATTTAATTTTTCACTTTAATCAATTAAGACACATTGGCGCAAGAATGGCATTTTTCTAGTAATTAGCAATGGCGAAGCGATGCATTAAGCACTTAGAACGTTTCTTCCCCTTTGCATTTTTCTTTCCTTATCTAAATTATTAAATTGTCTTTTAAAATATTCTTGGTAAAAAAAAGTATATTGTCTGTACTGCGCTTTACCATTGGGAAAAGTAGACATGTAACTAAGCAGGTATAACGATTTTCTACCTAAAAGAGGGATTTAGAACTTCTGATCTAGATAAATGACTCAACCCACACGAAATCGATAAAAGCCGCACCGAAACATCTACGATAGACAAAAGAATTCTAATAATTATAAAGACGATTAATTAAGTTCACCTTTGCATTCTTCGGGTTTTAAGAATTTAAACAGTTTATGCATTTACGCAGTATACATCGTACGTTTAACGTTAGCTTAATCATCATTAGAATAAAATGTATTTAGGTCATGTAAATTAATTAGCGAAAGTAAAATAATAATAAAAAAAGCATCTAAGAGGTTAATTAAAAGAGAATAATATATTTTAAAAACGCCATTAATATTATTGTACATTTACACGTACAATGATCCGCAATAAAACTTTAAAAAAAACATTAAAATAAAATTTGGAAGAGTACCAGAAAGCGAACATATAGTACTTCCTAAAAGTATAATTTTTTAAAATTATGATACGGAACAGATTTTTTTTATTATAAGTTGCTTGTCCATAATCAAATGCAAGGGCCCTTAACATTACGAGGATTTAGTGTGACAAGTATGGGAGTGATATATACGACCAATAATAACTCTCAATCTATCTCTGTACCATCTGCTACAGTGAAATTATGATAATGTATCTTTATAATTTCATTTATCACTCTAGGATGATCTTTCATTAACTACTTATTTTACTGAGTTTTTAGCGTAAAATAAGTTCCAAATGGCAATATTCCAATCATGTTACTATACTCCCCCTTTCAAAAGTTTCTTCCTATACAAAAATAGGTAAATCTAACTAAAAAAATAATAAAAAAATTAATATTCTTGATAACGTTCCAACCGATGAAGATTAATTATAAAAAGCGTTATCGGATTTTTGTTATAGCTGACTAAACATTTTTCTTACTTTTAAAAATTTGAAAATTTCTAGACGCTATGGTAAAAAATATCGTTTTTCATTTTCTCAAATTCCCTTTTCAATAATAAATTTGATATGTGTATAATATAGAGTTGATCCTCTTCAGTCACAAACGCGGTGTGTAAATTATATTTTGCGAAATGGAAAGCGGCTTACTGCGCCATTGAAGGTTAGATTAGATTCTTTTACTTTCCTAATTAAATTCTCTACATAATAAGAAAATTTAAGTTTGCTTATTCTGAATGATCTCTTGGGATTAGAATTTAAAGAATAACGTATAGTACTTGTCTTAAAAAAAAGAATAAAATAATTTTATAGTTGTGGATTGCACAGAATTTAATTATTGCCATATCTGACATGAAAAGTGATAAATTATTCATGTAACGTATGCATGTTTAGATAAAACTCGAACGATTTTTTAGTTTTAATTTTGAAACAAAACCAATACGAATTACACGAAACAATCGAATAAATCTGTTTTTCTCTTTTGAACGTTTAAATTTTATGCTAAATAAAATCTTTCTAATCGACAATAGCATGTAAAGCATCAATAAAACAGAGGTTGTTCTTTTAGCATAAAATATTCAAGCTATTTGTCTTAAAAAGTTTGACATGCATGTTATCTAATAGGCGAGTAATTTTTCAGATACTTTATTCATCAGCTTTATCGACATTTTAAGAGACATATGAAACTTCATGAGAGATTCATGTGTCTCGAGAATTGTGGATCATCGTGAAGCGGTCAGCACCCTCATAAAATCAAGGGAAACAACTTTTTTACGTGTTTATATTATTGCATCCTTTTCCGTGTTAAAAAATACTGTTGCATCACGTTGCGTTTAACATATCGCTTAAAACTTCATTAGGTCACTGGACCAAACCTTCACTCTTCGTGACAACATTATGGTCGTCATAGTAACCATTTTGGTCGGTTGAAAATGCGCAAACTACTACACTACACCCGATGAGAATAATTGATCCTACGCTGCAGAAACTGCGGTAACTTGTAGTACCTAAAACAATTCTACCTGTGACGTCAGCAAGCCAGGTGATGATGGATTATGTCATCCGATAGAAAGAATGTAATTTGTAGTTCATAACGTTTACGTGTGTAAGATGTTTAAAAATTACTTAAAATTTAACTCACCTGGTGAAGTCTGCAAGAGGATGGCTGGAAAACAGCGCTAACAGTGGCTAGATGGCCGAAGATCGGATGACTGAAGGCGAAAATCACGAGATTCAAAATCGCCACTTATACTTGAGATGTATCGAACGATTTATCACAAATAAATCAATTTTTTACCAATAAATATAAACGAATTTACGTACATTGTTTTTTTAATGTGGTGAATGTAGACTTAATGAGGCAGACGTCTCGTCTCCAATGCATCGTCTGCCTTCGTTTGCTCGATGACGACATCAAGAAGCGATAGATGCGCCGCACCGTTAATTATATAAACTATCTTCCAAATAACAAATATTATTTAACGTATCCTAAAATTACGAATTAATTAATAGAAAATAACACGAATATCGTTATCCCGATGAAATTATTCAGAACTTAACAATAATTCCGCAGACGACTATCAGTTTATACGAACTTTACACGATAGGTGGCGTGAACTTTATTTATACAACATTTTATTTTTTAATTTTAAATTCTATTAATATTTTATTTATAATAAAATAAATATATGAATTAGTAAATATACGGCTAAAAATTGATCGATGTTTATTGGTTTTTGGCGATAAAATATTTTACTTAGGAAGACATCTTTAAAAAAATATGGAATAGATAGGCAGGTTTATTATTATTATTATTATTATTATTAAGCTATAAAAATGTTATTTTAAAAATAATATTCATGTTGACATCTTACTATTATTACTATTAACATATTATAAATTTAAAAAAAACATTTACGATTAAAATGCATAACAAATGTAATAAAATTGTTTTTTGGTTGGTCATTGCTTCAAAATTATTTTTATCATATTTATTTATTATTTAAAATTACTTTTATATTTTATTTGTTTATAATAAATACATTTGAATGCTTTCAGTTACGGTTTACGTGTTCGGCTATAACAATTGCATGTATGCAAGAAGGAAAAGATGGTTTTACAGGCGTAAGTCATATATCTGCTTGAATTTCTATATCCCTTTTGGTTTGCTTTATTTTTTTAAATTTCCTGATTAATAGTTTTTCTTCTTCTCGTTTACTCTTAAATGTGATATCTTTTTTAACTTTATTCCCTATTAAGTATTCTATGTAGAGTATATCTTTAATATCTTTGAAGTCTTTGATTTCTCTCTCTTCGACAGTCCTAAAGAAGGAAAAAAAAAGAGGAAACGGATGTTGAACAAATCGTTAAAATTTTTCTTTCATCGCTGACTAGCAATCAATCCTTTTGACACGTTTCTTGAAGTGTTGGTTTTCGTTTTATAAGATATTCGGTACTTACGAGTACTTTCGCGATATTTTAAGTCGAAAAATTGTTGTTAAGACGTTAAAAATGATGAAGATTTTTATCTTTCTTAACGTCTAATAATAATAATCGTCACACAAATATATTTCTTCGCACAGTTTTTATGAGGATTAAATTTTGATATCATCTTAGATAAAAGAAAGTTAGCACATTTTTTAAACAAGATATTACGTCTTTAGAATTTTATAACTCGTAAACTGTGCAAGAATTTAAAAGGTTACATAAATTATCTTTAAAAAATACGAAAATACTTACTTGATAAAATAAATAAAAACTTGCAGAAAGATGGAAATGCAAATCAATACTACAGCAACAATTACATATATAAAGTAAGGTTTTTCGTATAATTTTCTCAGGTAGGATTTTTTAGCTAAAACTGGAAGGAAAAAAATAGTTTGTGATGAAACATTATTGCTAATTAATTCACTGATTTAATCCTTTTTTTGAGTAAAAGTTTGTTGACAGTAATAACAATTTTTACTGTAATTTTAAAGAATATAATAAATCATTAAAAGCTTGATCTCAGAAGCCACTCAATTCCTATTGATCTTTCTTCTTAGAATCATCTTGCAAAAATGGATGCTATAAATACTTTTTAATTGCTAACACGTGATATCAAAATGAAAAAAATGTATTCTTATAACATAACTTTTAAACGCATTTAAAGATGATTAAGTGGAATTAGTTTAATATATATATAATCTCCTCTCTTTTTAAAATAAATTACGTTATGTTTAATAAAGGATTAGCGCCTTTGTGTTAAAGACCCTGGAGAAATTTATAAAAAGTCGTCTGAATTAGTGACTAAACTTATAAACTAAAAGCAACTAAAAATTTATTCGGTAGATTTAAAGCATAAACACTGTTTATTTTTCATTATATTAAAAACATAATTTTAATATTTTAAATATTTTCGATTGAGATATTTTTCAGTAAATCGCTTGTGCGTTAACCTAATGTTATAGTAAATAAATGATTTTCTAAATAAAATTTAATTCTGAACGATTAACGCGTATCATATTAATGAGACCATACAGGTTCCGTATAGGTTCATAACATTAATTAATGCTAAGTAGCAATTATGTACTAAAAACAAGATTTTTTATGACTAAATTTGATACCCTTAACGTTAACAGCGTTAACGATCCACGTGCGATTGCTATTTTCATCTACTATTTTGCATTTCCACGTTCCTTTATGGTGGAAGTCAACCTTATCCAGAATAAGTGATGGCACCTGTAAAAACAAATAACTCTTAGAATTACAAAGGAGCAAAAGTGATTTTATAAACTCGTATGCAATTTTACTTACGTTAGTTTCGGTGGCGTTGATCCTACGACTGGTAAATTTTATGTCGTTTAAATACCAGATCTGCGTTAAATTGCCGTACACTTTCAGTAACGACAGATAATTACAAGGAAGATAAAGTTTATCATCTTCTTCGATCGAAATAAAACGATTCTCGTCAGTAACTGTAAAGATAAAGAAAGAAATTTGTAAAATGTAAGAAAAAAAATTTTGAGAATTCTTAACGATGTTTAGATTTTTTTACTTGCAAGAACAGCAACTGCCATCACTCTGTGACAACATTCAGCAAATTTGATGCGACACACGTACACTCCAGTATCTTCAATAACTGACTTCCGTATAACTAAAAAAAGATTTATTTACGTTATAAAGAGTAATAAACAAATATTATTCATTAAATTCGCGTGTTGCAATATTTCAGAAGCACTAGCAGTCCTTGATCATTAACATCAGTTATAATTCCGAAATAAATCTGTTCGATGCATTATGGATTTGTAACTGGTGACGGTTTCTTATTGATGATTTTTATGCCATATTAAATTTAAAATATTCCTTAAGTAGCATATAAATCAGTTAGTTCCAACAGATGGTACTATTATCGTTCAATCAACTATTTTTAGTTAAGTTTATAGCGAAACTGGGTTCAAGAATCTCGACGTTTACCATAACTGTACTTACATATATTTGCTTTATTGAATTCTATTCTTTCTTCTTCCAAATTTAACGTTTGTTCGTCTTTTGTCCACTGGACAATGGCATTAGGATACACTTCCGTAATTTTTATTATAATCGGATTGTTGCAAGTCAAATCAACAGGTTTATCGATATCAATCACTTTATTGTAGAACATGGCTTGGAAAACAAACAGTTTATGGTATAAGCTAAATAAAAATCCTAGTAGAGATAAAGGTTAAAGATAAACTTACATTTCAATCTTTTATCCACACTATATTGTATATCTGGAAAGGAACGAAAAGTTAACCAAGTTAACTGTCTAGAAATGAATAATAAAAGAAGTTCAAGCACCTGGAGGTAATGTATATATTTGATCAGGACAAATTTTAGTGTTGCAGTCTCCGAATCTGAGATCAAAACCTTTGCAATCTTTTCCTCCATTCATAGGTTTGGGATTGTTGCATTTTCTCACTCTTTTGCCAGTTCCTCCTCCACAACTGACAGTACATTCCCAAGCGGACCAAGAAGACCAATATCCGTCTATAGGACATGCTATTTCTGTGTCGCATGTCGTTCTTTCTTTGCCTTTACCTTCACATTCTGAAAAGTGCTAATTATTTTGATTTGCTTAAGACGCGCAGGCTTAAATGCTATTTTCGTTTGTTACGCTAATTAATAAATGATCTTTAAAATATTTATCATTTTTACAATATTCCTAAGTGTAATTTAGATATTTATAAATAATTATAATGCTCTTATTAATTCATGTAAAAATTTATTAAGGTATTTAAAATTTTATTATCTATCGCCATCTGTTGTTTAAATTATGCATTAAAATTGTTTCGTCAAAAATTTAAATATCTTTAAATAATTTAATTTTCGTACTTGAACGTTATTCAAATTGTTTATTGAGTATGCTTAATATAATTAATAATATCGAATATTATTTTTATGCTCAACTCTTTCCAAAAATGGAAGGCGGAGGATTATCGCATTTTCTAGTTCGAGTCTGATATCCTAAACCGCAGGTGGTGCTGCAATCTTCCCACGGTCCCCATTCGCTCCAGTTTCCGTCCCTCTTTGGAAAAGCTCCTAAAAAAAGAATATTAATATAAATTTATAATAATTCTATTATTATAACAGACTATATTAAACTTTTGTATTAAATATTTTAATGTCAAACGGTAGATCTATCTAATATAAATTCTTGTTTTAAAATATTGATTATACTCTAATTGTTCCTAATACGAGAAAATGTCTACACATTACAGTATTATTAACATCCATAGTGATACAGCGGCTCGATATAATATTGATTAATTATTCAATATCTAAGAAATTTAACAATTCGAAGATATGGAATTGTAACCGTTATTTGAAATACGTTCAGTTAAAGACGTTGAATGAAAGATAAACGCCTCAGTACACGCAAACTTTATTGATCAGTTTGCTAAGCCATTAATAGCGTAGATCAAATAATTAAGTTCTAATGAGGTTATAAAGAACATTTAAACATATCCTATATTTTGATAAAACTAATTACAGTCTATCAACTTATTTGATAGTTTTATTTTTTCTCAATACGTTAAAAACTCGTCATTGCTGAACTAATAAGATAACCTATTTCTACTGTATGTATACAAAAAATTTGTTTAAGTGAACAATATATAAGTGGCGTATACTTAAAGGGTATGAAAATATGGACATTGATTTTATTATTTAAGTAATTTCTTCAATGTTATGAGGTACCATTTTATATTCAAATGCTGTCATGACTTTCTAAAAATACATTTCTATTGATTTTTTAGTCAAACAAAAAATTTTAAATTAATCAATTATTATAAAATAAACTATTGTAAACTAAATATAAAAAGATTCAATACATACTACTTTTTATGAAATATGTCAAAAATATAATAAAATACATGTATTTAAATTGTTTATCCATAAATAATATTTTAAAAAATCGAATTCGAAAATAGAAAGAAATAATAGAACGAAATTGAAAATTCTTCTGGTGATAAAAATAAGAAATTTTTATTAAAATTGAATTTTATACAGTATATTTATATATATATTACTGTTGAAAATATAAATATTTATAAAATAATTTTCAAACATTTTTATGAATTTTTTTATTTTTATAATAAGTAAAATTTAGACAGAACAGTTTAATAATTTCCAATAAATTCTTAAGTTGTAAAAAATCTTTTAATAAATTTAATCCTTAAGATTCTATTAACAATTTTAGTTGGTTGCATACGGTTTCACTCGCTTTACGAAGAACGATTTCTCGAACTCATGCTGGATTCCCCTCAAGAAATTAATGAACGGTTTCGATTTTGAAACAGTTTTTCACATAATTGAACTGAATCAAAAAAATGTGATAAAATAAGATAAATATCTAAATTAGATAATTTTCGAATGCATAAGTGCTTGTTTTAATTAGTAATTTCATTCAAATTAATTTTGTTATTAATTAATGCAAATTAAATAATTAAGTCAAATATAATATATCACAATTACTAAAGGGTGGAGTCAGCTCCAACCACGAGTTGCATCCATATCCGTGAAAAGGGGCCGGAACAGGATGGGGGATCGCCGGGCCCTGCCCAGAATCCCGAAAAAAATTTTCAGGAAATGCCCTACTACGTCGCACGCTAACACGTTACCACTCGGCTATCCGGCCAATTTATCAAGAGACCCGGTCGGGTCTCTCGCTAATTTCAGCGAGAGAAACGACAGCGTGTCTCTATACAGGAATGATGATAGTTCCGCGCCACCTATATTGTTTTTTTACGGTAAACTTGAACTTTAAAATTAAACTTTCATATTATTCAAAATAACAATTTTCTTGTCTTTCACCAGAGTGTAAAACATACGCGCTTACTTGCGTAATAAAAGAGTATTCATTATTTTCTTTGACGGATTTGAAAGATCACCTTTGTAAAATTACGAGTCAGTGTACATAGTAACAAGATAAGTTGCCAACTGCCTAACTTGAGTTTCATTATTTTCATATTTGCATCGCCTTTATTTTATTCACATATTATTGCTTTTCATAGTTATATTAAAAATAAAAGGCATTTCTTTTTGTTATATATATTTATGTAAAATAAAATAACTTTCTAATAATTATCGTAATTATCAGCAAACGGCAGCTATTACCAAAGCGCCACCTAGTAAGTATATATGGATGGAAATGTATTAAAAATGACAAAATAACTACAGTACAATGGCCAAAAAATGCAAAAAATGTATATATTCTATTCTTACAGAAACAAATGTAGTCATTTTAATTGTAGTCAGGCGGCTGGATGGCCTAGTGGCAATGCGTTGGCGTGCCACGCTGGAGGACCCTGGTTCGTGTTCGGGTCTCGTCCCGCTTTTTTTTTCGGGGTACTGGGCCCGGTCCGGTGATTCCCATCGTTTACCATCCGGCCCCCTACACGGGTGTGGGTGCAGCCCGTGGTTGGAACTGGCCCCGCGACCTTAGTAATCTCCCTGATTGGAAAGGGGGCGTAAAATAAGCAAAATTTAAAAAAAAATTGGTTGTAATCATATTTTCTATGAATAAAAATATTTTTAGTGAGAATAATTATGCAGGAATTCAATGATTTATAATAATAGGAAGGTATACAATATTTTTTATTGGAATAATAAAGAAAAAAGAAGTGAAATCTCCAAAAAAACATTTCCAATGTATGAAAAAAGCTAATTTCTTTCATCCCTCAAAAATATTCATTAATAACATTTTCTGATTGTATTGAAAAATGAAAAAATAAAAATAGTGCACATAAAAAACTAGTGAAATCCAATGAAGCTTATTTCATTTTATCCTTTACAATTCACATTCTCCTACACAGCTATTAGAAATTTTAAATTTCCTTTCATGTGCATACTAATTATGAAGACAAATTAGCAGCAGATTTTCACATCTGAAGTTTTACGAAAGGGTATTATGGAATACCCTGAAAATCTGCTGCTAATTTGTCTTCATAATTAGTATGCACATGAAAGGAAATTTAAAATTTCTAATAGCTGTGTAGGAGAATGTGAATTGTAAAGGATAAAATGAAATAAGCTTCATTGGATTTCACTAGTTTTTTATGTGCACTATTTTTATTTTTTCATTTTTCCATTTTTCAATATAATCAGAAAATGTTATTAATGAATATTTTTGAGGGATGAAAGAAATTAGCTTTTTTCATACATTGGAAATGTTTTTTTGGAGATATCACATACTAGTACAGTCATACCTCATCTTGGTCGTTAATTCGTTCCAAGACTAGCGATTTAAGTCAAAAACAACGTAAGTCGAATGAACTCTTTAAAAACGACCTATAAATAATCCCGTAACGTCGCTAATAACATTTTAAAATATTATTAGCGAAAATTCTAAATAAAAAATTCTAAATGTTTCTAAATAATTCTATGTTTCAATAACTCACACCCCATTTGAAAAATGGTCAAGGTACTCTTGTATGCAGCCAGGGCCGGATTTACCAAAAGGCCGACTAGGCCGCGTCTTAGGGCCCCGCGATTCTAGGGGCCCAAAACTATCAATCAGTTTTCAACTTTTATAAACTTTTAATAAGAAAAAATAGATTTTTATTAAAGTGCTAGATAAAAACTAAAATTTTAAGAGTTCCTTATAAGTTATAAGGAGCCTTTAAAATTAGACGTAGCCGATTTGAATTTTTAGGGGCCTCAAAGCCTTGCTCGTCCTAGGGCCCCCAAAAATGCAAATCCGGCTCTGTATGCAGCCTAGAAAGTTGAACTTCGGCGTAAAGAAACAGCATCTGGCCATTTAGCGAAAGCAACATTAGTATCAATAAAGGTTGGGTCATCAGCGTATATTGATGCTGATGACCCAATCTTTAGTAGACTTTTATTTTTTTCGTCGGCCGGATGGCCGCGTGGTAAAGCTGTGGCTTACCACCCTGGAGGATCCGGGTCTCACACTTCCAGTTTTTCAAGTTCGGGCTCGGTCCGTGTTTTTTTGGTCAACAGATGACGCCACACTTTATTCTGGTAGAATACTATGTGGCGGGGCGAAACAAGCCTTTCCACAGGCTGCCCACCACTGCGGAGAGGTCAGCCGGATTGTGGAAGACGGGATCCCATGATAAATATTTTCAAGGGGTGGGACCCGAGACTCGAACCCGGGTCCTCCAGAGTGGAAAGCTAAAGCGTTTCCACGAGGCCAATCCGGCCCGAACTCGGTCCGTTGAACCCCATCCTTCAACCATCCGGCTGACTCCATCATGGGTATTGGCCAGCCTGTGATGGGTTCTATAAGTGGCCGTCGCCAGATAAAGAATATCCTATGAGGATATGGCGGCTTAACAAACTAACTAAACTTAACTTTTATTTTTTCCTATTAACAAAAAAATGACGTAAAATCGAAAACGACATAAGTCGAAAAGACTTAAATTCGAGATATAATTGTACTACTTTCTTATCTTATTTAAAAACAAGCAATTATGGAAAAAGCTAATCTTCTTTACGAATATTCCCTATATCATTTTGGAATGATTAATGATACGGAACTGAAATATTTATCATTAGAGAGTTTTTGCCCGGTTCTGTGGCCGTTACGATAAACGGTAAAATCACATGAAATACCTTCTGCGCTTGCGCGGTCTTACGTAGGATGAATAACGTTAACGAGCAACGTTATTTCTCGAGATATAGCGGGAAGTTTATTTGGGCAACGTTATGTCGACAGAATGTCTTAGACATAGATTACTAATACAGATGGGTCACTTAGCTAAAAACAAGGAAATTTCAGTACCACAGCGCTTCCTCAGTTAGGTGATTTAGTGTATTTTTTCTTGAATGTAAAAGCTTTATAATTTTTCAAGAC
>AYEL01074986.1:0-52839 GCA_000484575.1 Olivierus martensii | reverse complement strand
ATACTTCAATCCAATCAAGAGAAGCTTCTCTTGATTGGATTGAAGTATGTAATGTGTACCTGAGAAGGGTGCTTTGCTCCGAAAACATTCGTATTTAAGTTAATAAAAGTGTATGTTGAATTCTATACTGCAGATAGTGCTTTATGGTGTATGATTAATGTGTATTGAAGTGAAAGCAGAGTATGGATAGTAATGACTTTCTAAATTTCATAAATATCCTATCAATCAAAGTATAGTCTCAATAGCTTGAGTTTTTCTTGATTGAAATTCCAGTTTGTTTGAGATGAAAACTGCAATCAAAGTAATTTTTTACTATTATTTACAGAAATGAATTTAGCTAATGATATGCCATCATATGTGCAGGTGTCTTTCAGGTGACTGTTTTTATTTGGTAGAGTTGTTTTCTATGTTTATCATCATGTTCACAAATAATGATAGCTATATCTATCATTGTTTTTATTATTTTGTAGCACTTAATTCTTTCAGTTTGCACTATGCTATATAGACATCAGGAAAAGGCTACACCACCTGATAATCTGCTTCTGAAAGATAAAATTTTGCAAAGAAGTGATTGGAGTTTAGAAACAAACAAATTTTAAGAATGCATATTAAATAAAAAGGAAACTTTTTAATATAAATACAGAACACACTATGTCAAATATTTTATTATTAATAAAATCAATGTTTCAAATTGTCATTTTCTTTTATTTTAGTAGTTTGAGACAGTTTCAGTCATCATTTTGAACCACTAAAATTAAGTTTTAATTACTTTTTGAAACACAATAAAGTTCACTTATAATATCTATCAGTTTTTAATGCTTGAAGCTATGAAATTAAAAGATATGACATTGAGGACCTAATCTTCCTGATAATTTTCATAAAAATTTACCAAACATTTCAAAAGATATTAGAAGATCATATTTAAACAATTAGAGATGAGATTAAAAATACATCAAAAATTTTTAATTGCAGATTGTACTGAATGTAACAAAAATATACTAATTGATTTTAAAGTTATTAGCAAGAATATACAGACAGATAATAATGATTTTATAAAGTTCACTTTTTCTAAAATGTTAAATATAAAAAAAACCTCTATCCAACCCTATAATAGTTTTATCTGTATCAGAAAAATTTCGAATAATTTATTATTTGCATTTATTCATAATTAGTTTTATCTGTATCAGAAAAATTTCGAATAATTTATTATTTGCATTTATTCATAATTTCATTTTTTATATTTAAATAATTATTTTAATTTAAAATTAATAAATAATAATACCATTTAGATAATGACAGGCATTATTTTGTCCATAGCAATATTCCTCTGTAACATTTTTCCAAGCAGTGTCATTTCCAGGACAATTACAATGTATTGGCAAATATCTTAAAGCAAACAAATTTTTCTATTAACTTAATTAATTAAACAGATCAGAAAATAAATGCATGTTTATAATATTTATGAAAGTTATTTCCAGTTTTCATTATCACTTACATTTAATTGCAATAATGTAAGTATAACTCCCAGCATGCCTTTCATTTATAATGCACTTTTGGGAGATAATCCCTGAAAAAGAAATTCATTTTCAGGTCTATGTTGTTTTAATAATTTAACTTTAAACATGATATTTCAATAGATTTCTATGAAGAACTCTTAATATCAAATTTCATGAAAGTTGGTGAGATTTAATTTATTTCAAGTAAACAAATACTTATGATAACGGATATTCTTCATAATTATTATTAACATGCTAAAAATAATTGTTAAACAATTAAATACTTACAATTCATCAAGATTTATAAGACCTTTAAAATATTTTTCAGAACAATTTTGGATTGGATTATCAGACAAATCTCTAAACAAATCATGAATTTCAGCTTACAATATTCAATCTGATATTTAATTTATTAATTAATACTTACAGATATTTTAAGAAAGTAAAATTGGACAATATATCATTCAACGTATTTAAACTACAGTTACTGAGATCTAATCTGAAAAATAAATTATGTTTTTATTATTAGGATTCAATTTAATATTATTATTTATCACTTACCCAATAATTTCTTTATTATTATTGCAACATCTTCCATCTAAGGTTAAATTATGAATACAATATTCTTGTAATTGACTTTGTCTTGTTGATGTACCATGACATATTTCAATAAAACACTGAAATAATTTAAAAGCAATAGGGAAGAATGAATATAATAAAAACTTAAATATTTATAAACTAATAATCATTAAAGTGAATTGCATATAATGAAAAAAATAAATAATGAATATTTATTCAAATTCTTAAAAAAAAAAAAAAAAAAAAAAAAAAAAAAAAAAAAAAAAAAAAAAAAAAAAAAAAAAAAAAAAAAAAGACTTTTACATCTTTTAAATTTAAGATGATATAAATAATAGTAAATACTATTATTTATACAATTTTTAAAAGTCAGTACTAGATTACAGATCACACTTTAAAAATACCAATATATTAGATCTCCATTTCATAATGTTTCAAATTGCATTTTTTCAGTTGTGAGTAGTGTAGTAGTGATGGTAATCAAACCATACATGATTTGGTTACTGCTACTAGTACATTTTGCACATGCATATTTCATTGTGCTGCAATATATAAATATAAACAAAACCCATATACCTTGAAATTTGTCATCTTTAGCAAACTGGTAAAATCATATTCATGTTTTCTAATTGCTATTAGTACAACCAAACATAGTACAGTATGGCATAATGAAAATTAAAATTTATTTTTATCTAAACACAATATTTTCTTATTCAAGTTATCGAATCTGCAGTGCTAAATTGCCTGATTCTGTATTATATCATAATGATAACTAGTGGAAGAGACATGCATATTATTCATTTTTCATTCTTAGACCAAGGGGAATATCTTTCTTCTTTTAGTAGCAGTTTACAATACATTGCTCAGTTACTGCTCCCAATATGAAGGTGTATTGTACATACTATGGATGCTGCTTATATACTGTATTTTCCATTTGCTGAAAATAATACTGCCAGTTACCTATCTTCCACATTTTAATGATTTCTTATTAAAAATTATATTTTAATTTTTATTGTTTCAGTATACCTCACGTTTTCAAGAATGCATCCCCAACATAAAGTGAGTTTAAGTGTGTAAGTTTTTATTAAATGTTACAGTGGTTCTATGCAACCACATTTTTGTTTTATTAAGGAATCTCTTTATCATATATGTCACAAACCCGAATTCAGGAAATACTAGAATTTCCTAGTCAAAACAAGAAAGTCCTACCACTTGTCAGACGTTCTAGTATTTCTTAGGAGGAACTCGAAATGCCAAACATTTCTTATTCAAAGTCCGGAATTTCTAATTTTTCCTAGTCAAAACCTGAAGTGGCAAACAGTTAAAATAAATCCTCATTTCTCATGTATTCCTGCTCAGAATTCAATATTTGACAGCAGATATTTCTTTCTTTCTTTAGAAAATATTCGCAAGGATAAACAAATCTCATTAAGGAAAGCTGCAATCTGCGCCAGTGGAAGCGCACAGGGCTAAATCTGCTTTCAATGCACGAAGCATTGTGTATCTAAATTATGTTTGTGCAAAAGAATAACATTTTGTGTAATTCTAAATGCCACAAAAGCCTACCTTGAAAAATAAATAAGAGGCATCTAGTTGTGTTTTTCAACTTTTAAATTTTTTTACTTCAGTTGAACTTTGACTAATAAAAATATTAAAATATTTGTCCATAAAAAATTGGCAATTTCAGTTCTTTGAAGTCAACCATGTAATAATGAATGAGAGTTAGCTCTGTTTTGATTCATCTTATTTCATTTTCTCAAACAATGAAATTTTTATTTCCTATCAAGTAATAAAAATATGCATTATGTTCATTATAATAATGTTTATAATCAATTCATGTTTTTAGTCAAATAATCAACAAGTTTTGTATTCACGGTATTACCGTAAATACAAAAATAAAAACACGACTAGGTACCTCTTATTTATTTTTATAAAATAGGCATTTGTGACTTTTAGAATTACACAAAATATTATTCTTTTGCACAAACATAATTTAGATACACAATGCTTCATACATTGAAAGTGGGTTTAGCCCTATGCACTTCCACTGGTGCAGATTGCAGGCTTCCTCAATGAGATTTGTTTATCCTTGCGAATATTCTCTAAAGAAAGAAACTTCTGCTGTAGAGTTGGGATGATACGATACGATATATTGTATATCGTCGATTTACTCATCTCGATATTCCTATATTTTTTGGACGCCAATGTATTTAACGATACAATATTATACTTGCGATAATATCGATGGTTAAATTACATTGATTAAAGACTTGGTTAAAGATAACAGTCGATTTCTTTAAACAGCTCTTTTATTAAAATTATTTTTAAATATTATTTTAATGAAATTAAACAATAAATTTTATGATAATCAATAATTAATAATCACCTTATTTGATAAACAAACAGAGGCTGGCGTGATATTTTTTTTGCATATTTTATGCCCCCCTTTCCAATCAGGGAGATTACTAAGGGGACGGGGCCAGTTCCAATCACAGGCTGCACCCACACCCGTGGAGGGGAGCCGGATGGTGAAGGATGGGAATCACTGGACTGGAGTGATATTTGAGATTAGCGAACTGGTAACATTAGACAGACTGTTCCATTCGTTTTCGTCATTGATTTAGGTTTTCGTTCTACTTGGATCAGCCAATATTAGATTGGCATGAAGATCCAATAAAATATTGGATAAGTGCAAGTTTTTGCTATTCAAATTTATCAAAGATTGCAATGTAGCATTTGATTATATCACCCACATCAGTGCCTACTGAACATTTGTTTAGTAAGGCAGGTCAAGTGGTATGTGCAAAAAGAAGCAGGTTGGAAGCCCTGAATTAATTTCAACGATTTTGATGCCGAAATCAGCAATAGAATCAAATTTCTGATGATTTTTAATCACTTCTGGCAAATAAATGAGTTTTAAAAGAAACTGTTGTTCATATTTTTCCCTAGATATCATATCGCAATATTTTCGATATCATTCTAAAATATCACGATACCAAATATCGTATGAAAATCCATGTCGAATATCGTCGATATGATGTTTTGTTTTGTATCGTATATCTCTAGTATGTGCAAAAAGAAGCAGGTTGAAGTCTGAATTAATTTTAACGATTTTGATGCTGAAATCAACAATAGAATCAAATTTCTGATGATTTTTAATCACATCTGGCAAATAAAGGAGTTTTAAAGGACGTTATTGTTCATTTTTTTCCCATAATATCGATATTTTCGATATCATCCCAAAATATCGCGATATTAAATATCATATAAAAATCTGTATCGGAATATCGCCAATATGATATTTTGTTTTGTATCGGACATCTCTATTCTGCTGTCAAATATCAAACTCTGAGCAGGAAAACACACCTGTCAACACTTTTCAAACCTGTCTTTAGCTAAAATACATTGCATAAATCTATTATGCCAGAGTTATTTTCTAAATCAGAGAAATGTGAATTTATCCTAAGAAAACTTGAGAAAGAAGAAAACTGAGAAATGAAAACTTTTATTTTAACTGTTTGCCACTTCGGGTTTTGAATAGGAAAAACTAGAAATTTTGGACTTTGAATAAGAAATGTTTGGCATTTCGAGTTCATCCTAGGAAATACTAGAACATCCAAGAAATGTTTGGCATTTCAAGTTCGGCCTAGGAAATACTAGAACATCCGACAAGCATTAGGCGTTCTCGTTTTGACTAGGAAATTCTAGTATTTCCTGAATTCGGGTTTGCCTGTTCTCATTTTGACTAGGAAATTCTAGTATTTCCTGAATTTGGGTTTGTTCTGTAACATATATAATGGAGAACAATTATAAAAAATGAAAAAATTTATTCATGTACAGATAGTCCTTCTGTATTGATTCTCATATTTTTATTACATAAAATGGTTTATAGTAATAAATATCAAGTAGTGAACAATCCATAAATTTTGGGCATTTCAAATTATAACTAATCTGACTCACAAGTTGGTTTGAATCAAACCTGTCATAAGTCAAATTGGTCATAAGTTGGAAATGTCCAAAATTTATGAACTGCCCACTACCGATACTTATTACATTTCACTTTAATGTAATAAACTTAAACACAAAAATATGAGAACCAGATACAAAAAAGAATGTTTTTGTATATCAGATCATTGTTCAGGGACTCAAACTTTTTGTCAATTGTATTGACCAATTACAGAATTTATCAATGATATTGCTGTCACAAGTACTAATGATTATAAGTCAAAGATTCAGCATATGCTGATTTATTCTGATAAACAAAATTGCATTTATATGAGAAAGTATGATTTGTACTGAAAATTAAATTTGCAAGCCTTTATCCCATTTTTATGAAAAATATATAACAAGAAAAGGTTTGAAAGTCAAATAAAGCATATTTTGCTAATTATAAAAATTCATAATAGATGCCAACATCAGATGCACTACAGAAGTATATTTTTTATAGAACAGTTTCAAATTTTAAAATGTTTAATTAAATTTTTCTTTTATACAGGGGATGTATTGTGACAAATTTTAATATAAAATATGATGAACTGGCAGTATGGAAATTCTTCAGGTTTTTTTCCATCCATATGATCCAGTACTGAATTCAGAATTCAGAGCACAATAGCACAAGGCCTAAAAAAACTTGATTGGATGGCCAAATGGTAAAGCTTCAGTTATTACCTTGGAGGATCCAGGTTCAATTCTGGATCTTTCACACTTTCAGTTTTTTAGGAAGCCTCTGGGCCTAGTCAGTATGTATATATGTCTATTCTAAATATTATGTTTCAGATAATTTTCTTTTTGATACATAAAATAAAAACATGGAATATAATTGAGAAATGCTGCATTTGCAAAGAACTATAAAGTGGGGTAAGCCTTATTCATTTTTAGTTTATTATATTAATTAAACATCTAAGTTATAGATTATTATATACTTTCTATGAAAAGTCAACTGAAAATAAACATTATAAATAATTAGATATACAAAGATTCCTGGTTAAGTTCTATAGAATAAATTCACATTTCTCTGATTTAGAAAATAAAAAACTCTGGCATAATAGATTTATGCAATGTACTTTAGCTAAAGACACGTTTGAAAAGCAATCAAGATACTAAATACAGGTATCCCTTGCTTTATGCAATTAATTGGTTGAAGCAGCTGAAGTTTTTGCAAAATGGATCTCTTTTTTATGCTCCTCTATCCTGACAAAGAGGTATTATCATCATTATCTATGAAAGAGATTTTGTATATTCTGCTTCTTTCTTCTACTGGTCAGTTTCTTATCATTATATATAATAGCAAATACATTTTTATTCCTAATAATCAGTGTTTTAACTTTAAAATCTTTTCCTGTAATATGTTTTATTCTCTTAAGAATGTCATGTGATGGAAGATGACTAAAAATGGATTTTGATCTGAAAAGCTCTTCTAAATAAAGCCTTTTGTCTAAAATTAGGGTAGTTAAGCCTTGTTTTATTTATACTTTCTTGTTCAAGATATTGTATTTTAATAAAATAATTAAGCTCAAATAATAGTAGGAAAAAAAAAAGATATTTTTATAGAATGCAAATCTAAAGAGAAACAAGACACAATACACTATCTTCAAATTCAAAAAAGAAATAGCAATAAAATTTCCTTAAAGCAAAGAAAAATTATTTATTGGCTAGAACTGAAAGTAAGAAATCAATTAGTGATGTAATAAGCAGTTATTTCTTTTAAAAAATGAATATTTTTATTGTAAAGGTGTATTTTGTGGAAATTACACACAGTTACATTTTGTGGAAATTACACATTTCTTTTAAAAAATGAATATTTTTATTGTAAAGGTGTATTTTGTGGAAATTACACACAGTACCTCTGTTCTTATCCAGTCTCATTTTAGCCAACCATATTTTTATCAAGCTATGAGCAGAGATAAAAATGAAAAAGAATAAGTCATTTGGAAGGAATAAAAACAATTGAAACTGCAATAAGATATAATGAAGAGTAAAATAATTCATCTGTCATTGATGTAATTTTTATGAAAAAATGTTGGATTTTGATTCAAAAACAAATTTACCAGTAAATCAAAAAGACACACAATGATTGCTGTTTTTTTTTTTTAAATCTAAGTATAGTAAAACCTGTCTAAGCTGGGGATCAGAAAATTTTTCCACCGTAGACAGTATTCCAGCTTATTCAAGTTTCACTCTGGCATTAAAAAAAACAACATTTGCATTTACACTACATTATTATTGCAATAGTACATATTTTGATAATATATAAAATAAAATACAGCACCAAATTACTAGATTAGTCTATATATTCTAAACCAGCCAAATTAATTAATATATAAACTTCCCGAAATGAAATCTACCAGTGCTTTGATAGTCTAATTGGTAAAGCATTGGAATAATAACCCAATATTCCTGGTTTGATTCAAGGCTAAGGAAAATTTTTATTTTAGGGCAATTAGTCAAATATTAAATTTTGATTATTAAATAATAGATGAAGCTAACTTAACTTAAATTTAAATAATTAATTATTAATCCAATACATAGTAACACCATAACATAAATTAATAAAATAATTATTAATTATTGTTTAATTCCAAAATTAATGTGGTGTGATTATATGCGTGCGACAACAAACCAGTCATAGAGAATACTAATTTAGATCTTCATTTCCTGTTATTCTTAATCTATGTTTGGAACTAAAATTCCTTTTACCTGATAGCCATTCTTCTTTTATTTTATCCTTATGTTTAGAATTTCATAAACTTGAGATTTTCCACATTTCAATTTAACAGCCAGTTATTTAGATTTCATTTTAACCTTTTCGCTATATTCGATGAGATCTATTTTCAATTGTAATGATAAAGTGTTAATCTTTCGTCCAGTCATTTCAAGAAAAACAGCAAAAATATGAAAGTGATAATGAAAATGAAATAGCCCAGATAAGAATAGAAAACGAAATTGAAACTAATTAATGGCCACGTTGCAACATATTTCAGTCCCATAAATGCCAAAATTCAGCCCAGACTGTAGACTTGATCCCAATTCCAATAAACGAATTTTCTAAGATTATTCAAATATAATATCATTAATTTTCTATAATATTTGTACTGTATTGGCAATTTGATTAAATATATGCAATATTGTAGCTGAATTATAATAACTAAAGTAACTTTCAATTTCAAAATAGACAGTTTTGTATTCTAATTCTAAAATGAAAACTTAAGAAAAAAATTATTATATTTAAAATATGTTATAATATATTATTTATTAAATTTATACAAAATTTTGTTTTTTAATATTTTAAAAAGTCACTGGCAGGGTCTTGATATTCCTCCATCAAATCATTCAGACAAGGGGCATTTAAATTATTTTACAACAAGTGAATTTTTACTTTTGGTGGTATTTATTAGTAATTTGATTATCCCTACATCACTTTAACTGAGATTTATATAAACTTTGAATTAATATTAATTTTTAAGGCTAACCAGTAAGAATTATATTGTTCATGAATATTAACTCTTAAGACTAAGAATTATATTTTTGTTCATGTAATTTGAAATATGATTGAAGTAATGACATCAGAGAGGACTGTATTATTCTCTGGAAAATGCAATCCTCTCGAATAACAGCATAAATTATAATGAAATCATATTCGTTTTTTACTTTTAAGCTAATAAATCTTTATCCAAATTTGATGATTTATTTTATATTCTAAATATATCTATGTCCATATACATACATATATATTTATATACACAATATAATTATTATTATGGCTTATACAAATGGATTATAACCAAATATTTTTATAAAAAATTTTTATAAAGCTACACATAACAGAAAATTCATAATCAACTGATTTTGTTCATTATGAAATTAGAATGATCATTTGCCCATCATATTTTCTGACTGAACTGTGTGTAATACTCATCGTTTATGCAAACTTAATGAACTAGATGTGTATAGCTATGGAAAGTGCTAAAAATTCCAATTACTTTTTGCACTTTTTATTTCAAATTATAATACTTTTGTTAGTTGATAACATAAATTACTATAAATTTTATTAAAATTATTCAAAATTTGAAGTGTATTGTGTCAATTTAAATAACATTTAAATTAACTTTAATATGAATTTTAATTCTTGGGACAAAACAATTTTTAATGTCTTCAACAATGTTTATAAATTATCTGTTTCATGTTAATAATACAGTGGTGCCTCGCAATTCGACATATCTCAATTCGTCATCTTATACAGGTGTTATTTTATTCAGTAAAATTTTAAAATGCTTTCTGTCTCCACGTTAGCCAGTTTCCGCATTATACAGATATTTTCTTTTTATATTTCTATGGAAGTTGTTTGGGAGTAAAAATATTTTCCATGTTGAGCAGGATTCTGGCTTTTACAGTGTCCAACTTAGACAGGTTTTACTGTAAATGTGTAAATAAACATTTATAAACAATATATTTATTTAATTTGCAACCTACAAATGACATTTTGCATGTGTTTTCAGATTAATTGGCAATTCATTTATCCAGACTGAGGACCAGTCTCATAGAAGTTGATTAATTTGGAATTTACTGTAATACTAGTGATGAGATTTCTTCAGTTTAAATCAGTAGTATTATATGAATGACATTCAAATAAACATTTCTATAGTTCTTTTCTATTTAGAAAACAATTCTGGAAATGCTAATGTGAATTGGATAAAACTGTATATTTATTTTTCTTTCTCAACTTTTCAGTTACTAAATGTTTATTATATTACTATAATTTATGCCATTTTTCTAAAGATATACAGTGGTGCCTCACAATTCGACGTCCCACAATTCGTCGGCTTCACAATTCGACATTTGAGTTTCGCGGGATGGTGCATGTGCGTGCATGGAATTGTGTGATGTCGTTTGCTATTTGTCAGTTCTTTTTGGGCTACTTTAGTGTTTGCCCATGTTGTTTGTGTTAATTTTTAATTCTACATTTTTCAGAAAGTAAAAAATTTGTAATTATTATTTTTTTGAGTGAAATGTAAGGATGGGTTCAAAGAGAACTGAATAGAGGAATAATTCCGAAAAGAAGAACACTTGATTGAGCAAAGAGACAAAGAAAAAAATTGTAGATAAAGTGCAGAAAGGTAAAACAATTAAAATGTAACTCGAGTATGGCATTTCTAGGACAACTGTGGTAATGTTTTGCAACATAGAAGATTATGGGTAAGGATGTCTGCTGGAAGACTTCATTCCAACATCCAAGGGCTAATAAATAGACAACTGTGGCAATGTTTTGCAATAGAGAGAGAAGATTATGGGTGCTAGGGCGTCTGCTGGAAG
Organism: Olivierus martensii; assembly: GCA_000484575.1. NCBI lineage: Eukaryota > Metazoa > Arthropoda > Arachnida > Scorpiones > Buthidae > Olivierus > Olivierus martensii. The sequence continues at coordinate 41,458 of AYEL01074986.1, read as the reverse complement.
ACTTCATTCTAACATCCAAGGGCTAATAAATTGTGTTGTGTATAAAATAGTCTCTGCTGGAAGACTTCATTCCAACATCCAAGGGCTAATAAATTGTGTTGTATATAAAATAGCTTCATTCCAAACTCAAGTATGGCATTTCTAGGACAACTGTGGAGAACAATTTAAATGTAACTCGAGTATGACGTTTCTAGGACAACTGTGGTAACGTTTTGCAACACGGATTATGGGTGCTAGGGTGTCTGCTGGAAGACTTCATTCCAACATCCATGGAGTATGGCGTTTTTAGGACAACTGTAGTAACGTTTTGCAACACAGAAGATCCTAGGACAACTGTAGCAACGTTTTGCAACAGAGACAGAAGATTATGGGTTAGGATGTCTGCTGGAAGACTTCATTCCAACATCCAAGGGCTAATAAATAGACAACTGTGGCAATGTTTTGCAATAGAGAGAGAAGATTATGGGTGCTAGGGCGTCTGCTGGAAGACTTCATTCCAACATCCAAGGGCTAATAAATTGCATATTGTGTATAAAATAGTTGTAATTTAGTCTGTTATATAATAATAAAACACATGTAATAAAGTAAATAATATAATGTATCTCACTCATTAGGGGAGTGGGATGGAAACGATAACGAATTAATCTATTTTACACAGTCTTATGTGGGAAATATTGTCCTGCAATTCAACAGATTCTCAATTCGGCATTAGTTCGGCGACAGATTACTGACGAATTGCGAGGCACCACTGTATAATATTAGAATTGGATAGGCATAAAGCAGTTGGCAATTATAGCAAAATTATGTTGAAATTAGTAGTAAAAAAAATAGGAAAGAATTTAATTTAGAAATAAAACTTTGGTTCAATCAATTATGTAATGTGTTAATTTAACTTCCCTTAATGTTTGCAAATATACTATGAAAATAAAAGACTATATAGTCTAGTTGAAATTTAACAACAAAAAATAACTGAAAGGTAAGATTCTACTTTGACTGCTCCTCGATGGCGTCTCCACTTGTCATGGTGAGGGAACTTGCGTGTTTCAAGGATCCTGAGAGCTATGCCGGCGGTAGCTTTGCTACTGGTAGGGTCTCCCATGTCGGACAGGTCAACGGTGAGGAGCCAGACTAAGAGAGTGCCCTACCCAAACTAAGGTGTAAGGTATCGTACCAAGAGTTGAGTGGCACAAGGGTAGTAAAAGATGTAGTGTTGTTAACGACCCCTTCAGGGCACAAGGCGAAACCCTGTCATACTTAGCCTTCTGCCCGTATTGGAGGATAACCGGGCGGTGACCTTTTTTGTTTCCTCCAGTTTCTGTTTGGCATGGGTACAAAAACTGCGTCAAAATTTAAAACTTTTTCTGGGGAGGCTGCTTCTTTGCCTCATTGCGGGGTGGTGGTTCTGGTACCTCATCTGAGGGTGCCAGGGTCAATGATGTGCCTCTGATTGGTGGAACGGTGGAGCAGTCTCCTGGTGATATTTCTGCCTCCGGGAGTAAACCTAGTCTGTGAAAGACGCGTTTGTCTGGGGCGGCTAGGCGAAAGCGGAGGAGGGCTAGGAGGGAAACTGTTAGCGCGGGTGGCTCTCAGCTAACCAACAATAAAATTCTGTTTTATTTATTTACTGCTGTTAGTGCTTTTGATTTCTATTACCGTTTTCAACCTGGATCTTACATGGAAGCTGTGGCAATGGTGCACACATTTATACCTGTATAAATGAGTTCACCTGTCAGTGGCTTACTCGGCTCTAGGATGGGTGTAATCTCGGACAGGGGAATCATTTAAGGGTCATTCCTGCAATGAACCTACCCAAGTCTGTGAAGATGGCCTACCACACTGCTGATACACATACACAGGACGTGTGCCAACTTTTTGCTCAACTCCAAGTATTCAATCCGGGGTTCAAGACTGAGCACTGGAGGGTTTGGGTCATAGTAGGGATGCTAAGGAACAGTGTTTTATTTTGATGGTCGATCTTGCTTCAGGAAAAAGCCATCAAGGCAGCCAATTATAAGGCTTTTACGGGGCTCGATCAAGGTACCTTTAAGATACTTTCGGATTCTAACTCAAAGTCTGGGAAACCGATAGCTTTGGTGATTGCTCCTGAAAAGGGACATGAACTGGTCAGGTTCGGTAAGCCATCAAGGCAGCCAATTATAAGGCTTTTACGGGGCTCGATCAAGGTACCTTTAAGACACTTTCGGATTCTAACTCAAAAAGTCTGGGAAACCGATAGCTTTGGTGATTGCTCCTGAAAAGGAACATGAACTGGTCAGGTTCGCTGATAAGGATCGGGCTTCTAGAGGTACTACTGGTCCTTCCGATGCCCAATCAACGGAGGAGGGCATGGAGCTTTGCCCACCTTAGGCACCTGTAGTATTATGGGCCTGAGGTTGATTCTGATCAATCTCCAGCACTCCCGAGCTGCTTCCGCCCTTTTGGATCGGCTTCTCATGAACGCTCTTCCGATCAATCTCCAGCACTCCCGAGCTGCTTCCGCCCTTTTGGATCGGCTCATGGGGGCTGCTATGACCTTGCTCTTATTCAAGAGGCATGGCACTGAAATAGGATACCAAAAAAAAAACAACTGCACAGAATCAAAAAAAAATTTTTAATAAATATACCTTGAAATGTCAGTTGTTGAAAATTATAATGACAATATGCCTTAGAATGAATTGGCAGGTAAAAATACAACTAACGCTACTGGTGGAAAAGAACAAAATTACTTTCTGAACAACCCAATAGCTTGTTCTCTTCATTTGAATTCAGTATTTGTTCCAATCTTCTTGTGAAGATGGCTCATAAAGATCTTAAGACATTGCCCTACAGGACTAAAGCCTTTCTCCACTTAAAAGATACTATAGGAGGTGAGATATAACTGTGCTTTAATCATAGCAAATGCATTGTGGGGACTTGGTCTGCCACTTCTAGGTCTATGGAATGAGAGAGTCCAGACTGATCTATCCAGCCCATTGGGTAGAAGATTCTTCTCATTCTTGGCCTTCCATGCATGGTATTGCTGTAGCAACTAGTATAAGCCTAGAAAGTCAATTTTAAATGCTGAAAACAACTGGTTCCAAAAGATCAAAAAAGGCAATCCACTTGAAAGCAAGATTCAATAATGATAGGTCAATCTATTACAGGAGAGACCATTGATAGGTGAGCTTGCTTGTGACAAAGTTAGCAAAAGGCAATCCACTTGAAAGCAAGATTCAATAATGATAGGTCAATCTATTACAGGAGAGACTATTGATAGGTGAGCTTGCTTGTGACAAAGATTGCTGAATCCAGCTGAACACAAGTTCTTTGCATGTGTCAGCAGTTCAAATAGCACTCAGGACACCAATGTGCATCTGCACAGGCACCAGTGTCTGTTAAGTAATGTCTTGGCATGAATGTCATCCCAACATTGGAGTCACTTTAATTAATCTCTGTCACTTATAAATGTAATCTACCTGGCTGCAAACACACAACTGGTACTCTCTCACCATTTCAAGATGATGAAATGGTGAGAGGGTGGATGTGAATGCTTTGTATATTATCAACAGTAGACTGATAAGAATATAGTTTCTCAGATCCACTTTCTCTCTCTTCTTATGTATTGGCACTATGACTACATTTTTCTAACTGTCTAGTATCTGTCCTGTTTGCTTGCAGTCAGAGAGTATTCTGATGGGTTGTTCATATATTGATACTCCTCTTCCTTTAGGAGTTTGATGTTGATTTTGTCTATCCTGGAGCTTTTCCTCATTTCATCTTCTTAATTATTCTTTACTTCTTGCAATAGTATTGCTGGGATTCTTCTATATTTGCTGCTTTTGGTCTAATTTGCTTTAATTAGTCTCTTGGTTTAAATAGTTCCTCATAGATGGTTACTGCTTTTTCTACTATTTTGTCTTGGTCAGTAATAAGTTCTCTGCTGTCATCTTTAATCACATTAAGACAATATTTTACACAAATTAGGTTAGTTTTATTGTTTTTTCATTTATTTTTTGTTTTTTATATTCTCTTCATTAAGGAAATCTTTTCTTGCTTTTTGGAGACAAATTTTTCTAAAATTTTTGCAAAATTTAAATTTTTTGCTATTTCATTTTACAAGAAATGATAACTGGAAGTACTTTATTCATATGATGCAACTAATAAATTTAAAAAAAAACCATTACTACATCAGAATTTTACATATTTTTTATTTATTAATTTTTTGACAATATGCCAACTCTGAAAATGTGCTGCCTCAACAGATGCTTAGCTAGTGCCTAGAACTGGACAATCCAGTTTTCTTTAAGTATTGAAAATTAAATAATGATATCACCATATTGATGATCAATGATATAATCTGGTGAAGGAGCTACCCTTTGAAGGTTCCAGACATTCCTTGAATCACATCATCAGATTACTAACTTCTGGCCATTATGACAAAGTTGAATATCAATAGCCCAGAAAGATCACTGGAGCACACAATCCCATTTGCTACATAAAGACATGAGCTCAAAGGGAGCTATGCCTACTTCAGGTATAATTATTGAAACAGACTGATTAGATATTTTGAACAAATACATGAAACTTGTATAGGAGTCTCCTATAGCCAAATATTGGAGAGTGATTGTTAAACATACTTTGGGTAGAATGAGTATGATAATTTGTTATTCTAATATATTTTGAAGCTGTCAAATGAAGTTCTTCAAATCAATTGTAGTCATTCTAACAAAATTTTTAAATGAACTTCCATCATTTAACTTCATCAACGATGATAAACTATCACCATAACTATCACATTTTTCAAAAAGTTTTTCCATCTTTGTCATTTTCTTTTTTTGGAAAGATATTACAATAAAAACAGCACAAATACTAGCATCAGCCTGCAAATCTATGTTTTCTATTGAATTTGGTTTGTCATGAATTATCTGTTGCCAACAGTTGTCAACCAATGTTTCAGCCAATATCCATGATTACCATTGACTTAACAGTCTTTGGTGATTATAGCCTGGTTTGGATTAAACTTAACTGACTGCTTATGATATCATTTACCTTGTTAAATTGATATGTTAGTTTGTTAGTGATCAAAAATAGTACTTTCATTAGTAATTTCTTTCATGAATTATATTTTGTTCTTTTTCTTTCATTTTAAGGAGTTAGCTTTATTTCAGTTTTTCTTATTTTTTTCACAAAGTTTTAATAACAATAATAATAAATTATTATAAATAATATATTATTTTCCATTTATTTCTGTTTTGAATCTTAACTCTATTTGATACTTATCATAAATTGGTACCAATTAGGATGATAACATTGATTCATTTCCTCTCCTTAGATTCACTTGCCAAGTCATTAAATCTTTGAAACAAAAATCTCACATGAATAAAACATTAAAATAATTATCAAAGATATATGCTCAAGGACTGCAATTAAAGTGCAAGAATAGATCTTTCCTCCCATCCTACTAAAGCCTCATATTTGGCACTTTTAGAAGTAAGATTCCTTCAAAAAAAAAAGATGGTTTGTGATGGCTTGATCTTCTTATCAAACTGTTATATAAAAGATCATAATTCAAAAAGGCTAAAGCAGTCTAGTATGATTAGATCTTGATTTGAGAATACTTGCTTAACAGCCTTATTTAATATCTGATTCCATAAATGATCCCAAAATATTGGAAGAAAAAAGATCACATTTGATTATCCTCCAATATAGGTAAAATATTAATTATGAAGAAGTTTTTCCCTGTTTCCTCAATGGAATTGTTCATTGCACTACATCTTTTCCACTCTACATATCATTTTACTCTCAACAAAATGTCTTATACTTTGGTTTTAGTAAAACCTGAGACTTAACCAAGAAGAAATTCATGTGTGAATTATCTCCAGTTCTTCTCACTATGACAAAAATACAAAATTGACGTTCTGGAGGGATATTGTTATAATATTTTTTATAATTTAGAGTAGTCTCTTTAAAATATAAAAATGGAATTTCATTACAGTAAAACAAATGTAGAAATTCAATTTCTAAATTTTTAGTCTGCATTTCAATTGATGATAAATTTTGAGACAAATCACAATTGACATTTAAAAATGTCAATTGTGATTTGTCTCAAAATATTTAAAATAATTATATTTAAACACAATGATATCTATGATTTACTTTTTTCTATTAAATGAGCTGCAATTGTGTAAACTATTTTTAATTGTAACCTTGAATCTAATTATAACAAAAATTTATATTAATAATTTCTTTTATTTTTTGGTTCAAACAGGAAAAAGCTTTAATTCTAAATGAGATCTGTTCCAACTTTATGAAACATTAGATTGAATCAGTCTGTTTTCTACTTATTATATCTTTCAATTACAACAAAATATGTAAAATAGAAAAAACTTTTGCTACTGATAATTTTTTCAAGTATTTTTATAATATGGAAAATATAAATATAATTTATAATAAATGCTTAATATTTTTAATCTAAATTTCAAATTTTCTTTTAGAATGAAAATATGTTGAGCTGAAATTTCAAATGAAGAACAATATTGATAGCTAAGAATAGGTAAGAAATAATAATCATAATATTCAGATTCTATTCTTGTTTTCTTTTGAAATTATAATAAACTTTCTATTTAACAGACTAATAAGAGAGAATAATAATTGTTAATGAGAAAATAGAATGATTAGGTAGTGCACAATATATTTTTGACTATATAATAACAATTTAAGTATATTAAGTATACCAATAATAAATAAAATAAACTTCAAGCTTTATCATTCTTAATGAGAATATAGTCATATGTATACAAGGTGTCTTCTTTGATTATGCACAAGAGAAAAATCAATGTAATTTAGACTTTTCCAGTTCTTGCTCCCTAAATAAAAATGATTGTTTTCTAAAGTTTATGATGTGAAAAATGGATGAAATTATTTTTAAATCTGTTTGCTGAACAGATCACAAAAAAATAATTAAAATATGAGTTGATCAAGTGCTGAATGCTAAACTTTATCCAAGAAATTGTGTTTATTTTCAATTCCACATTTTTCAGGAGGGATTTGGGCTCAGTCTATTGAAATTCATTCTTCAAGTCTTCTGCAGATTCATCAAGGATGCCCATGAGCCTGTGGTAGATTTGGAAATAACCATTAATATCCCATACAAGATTTGTAGCATAATTGAATTAATCAACCAACCAGTTCAAAAGAGTAATTATATTTATGATGCTGAATAATGGGAGGAAAAACTTCTACGACAAACTTATTATAGTTTAACTGTTAAAGAACATCTATTTGAACATTTGTTATAGTGATTATGTTGAATATTTTACTTTTTGATTTAAAATATGAAATGCTACTTTATTAGTTCATTTAAATAGATTCAATGAATACATAAATTTCTTTCATAATTATTGTTTTGATCATTTATTTACTGGAATAAATAAATAAAACAGTTTTTTCTTTAAACTTAGTTTTATTTTTTCAAATATATTATTTGTAGAACTTTGAAACATTTTAAATTATCTACTTAGAAGTGAATCAGAAACCAGTTCAAAATGTATTTTTCTCAATATTGTATGTTATCACTTATCTTTTCATATTTATAATTAGTTTGTGAATTCAGTTATACTGCTGAATCTTGCACAACTTATTACAATGGTTATTTTTGGATCTACCACAAGTTCATAGGCTATTGGGATGTGCCAAAGACTTGAAGGATGAGTTTTAATAGGTTTAATCTGGATCCCTTCTGAAAAATATGGAATCCAGAATAAAACAATCTCTCAAATGAAAGTATAGCATGCAGCACTCAGCCAACTGATATTTTAATTCTATCTTTCTCATGATCTGTTCAACGAACAAATTTAAAAATGGTTTCATCCATTTTTTCGTATAATAAACTTTAGAGAACAATCATTTTATTTAAATTATCACACCTAGGAAACAGAAAATTGATCTAATCTAAAATTACATTGATTTTCCTATTGTACGTAATTAAAATGGACACCCTGTATAGTGTTTTTAAGTATGCCAAATCTCATGTCATTCTATTAATAGTATCTCAGTCAAAAGATGATATTTGTTTAATAAAGTGATATTTTATGTGCAAATATCCTAAAATAATTAATAAATGCTTTGGAATTTAGTAAGTTTTTAAATTTTCATATTATGATAAGCTGTTAGTTTATTTTTTAAATGTAAAATCCCAGTTATATTTAATTTCACAGTTTTTGAATATTGTTTGTCATATAATTAACCAAACTGATGTTAATCATTATATGCTCTTATTTGAGTTACAAACTTAATTCATATGCAATTGTTTGTAACTCAGATACCACTATTATTTTGTCTCAAAAGTACTGAAATAATTTTATATAAGTAATGAATCAATTAGAAATTTCTTATTTCACAGATTTGAATAAAAAGTTCCAATTGTAAAGCAAGAGTTTTTGGCATAATTGCCACCATCTTGAAATAATGCCTTAATATCTAACTTACTGTGTAATTTTACATTATATTAGTAACTAGAGCAATTTGCTTTCACAATGTTTAAAATTCCTGAAGTTTTTGAAATGTTCTGAAATTTAAAAATGAAATTTAACATTCATAAGTGTGAATGTTTGTAACTAGAATATTCACAATTCAAAGTGCTCCTATATTAATAATTTTAAATATATCATTTTATAATAATTTTAATCTGCTGAAATAATTTAAAATTAAAAAATTACAATAAAGTAAAATTTATAGTATCAGTAGTTATGCAATTTAGTAGATTGCTCCTTGTATTAAAAATGCATTAAAAAATATCCTAATATAAATCAATGTCAAATGCATCAGTAACTGAATATTTTCATTTAACTTACCATTTTTTATGAATGAACTTTGCTCTGATATAAACACTCAGTTGGCTTATTCTGAATGGTCACAGTTCTTACTATTTATTTGACGTAATAAACAATAATTTATACCAATTCATGAAAAATATTTTGATCAAAAGAATTGTTATAGTATAATATTTAATTCAAAACTAAATTTCAGTGAGATAAAATTTAGATTAGGCAAAATTTAAATTTGCTCCTATTATATTTCAGGAAGAATTTATATCACAAACAATAAGTTTTAATTGTATTTTTAATAAAATATTATATATTTAGTAAGATTTATTTGATTTGGATTTTGATGTATTAGCAGAAATATGAAAAACATTAAGAGGATCTAAATAAATCCAAATCCAATTAACTAAGGTAGTCAGGAAATTAATTCCCTCAGTTAACCAATTTCCCAGATAATCTGCAAAATACTCAAAATTAGATTTATGGACAATATGCATTTAATATTAAAAAGGTCTCTAGGCTGTATACTTAGAGATGTATCTAGGCCACATGATATTCCAGGGAAGTACAGAAATCCTTTAATAAATTACATACAAACATATATTCAAATGTTCTATTATTTATTGAAAAAGAAACAATTTCCCCAACATATGTAGATTTGTACTTATGTAAAAACTCCCTTACCAAAAACAAAAATATATTAATTGTAGTGGATAAAGCTATAATGCAGAGATATGAGCATTTCTCTTCTAATTTTAATATTTATCATATGTATATGTGTTTTATCGGCATATTAGGTTAGTTTTTAGTTAACAAACTGGGCCTAAACTCAGACCTTTCCTGAAAAACTAGTGTGAGGCTCGAAATTGAATCTGAATCCTCCAAGATGATAAACAGCTGCTTTACTATATGACTTATCTGCTTATTATTTTATATAACTATTGTTTAATATTACATCTTTGTGACACAATATAAAGTACTATTTTAATAGTTTATAGAGAATGCTCTGACATATATATATTTTTGACTTATGTTAGATTTCAAGGAACAATCTACTTACATATGTCAGGATTGCCTGTATTTGCAGCAGGAAATTATTGCAATATTTATAATTTGATTCTAATTTTGATTGCCAATTATTATCTAAGATATAATAAAGAAATCTAGAGCATTTAAAAATCTTTTGGATATTGGGTGTAAGATATAACATCAATAATTATCATCACTTCTAGATTACAAATTAATTCCAGTTAATCTGTTACCTGAATAATCCAACTCAAGATAATCAAGAATCTACTATATATATTTATAATTATTATAATAAATAATAGAAAAGAAAGCAAAAATATTTGATATGTAAAAATTATAGAATTATAATAGTAATAGAAAAGAAATGAAAAAATATTTATGTATGTAAGCTTACAAGAATAGCTTACATACATAAACAATCTGTAAAAATTATTATACTTTAAAAATTACTTTTAACAGAATAAACTAAAATTTATAAAATCAAATATTGTTTTCAGCTTATGAGAGAATTGGTAGATCAGCTTGAATATACTACTGTTTTAAAGATTAATCACAATATTTGATTTTATAAACATTATTTTCTCTGTTAAAAGAAATTCTTAAATAATATATCCTATATAAAATTATTATGACTAGAAAAATAAAATTAATTAAATATTCAAATATAAAGAATTTCATTCATTCCAAATAACAAAAATTTATTGTATTATTATTATAAAAAGTTGCTTACTTTTATTCTAAAGATCATATATCTATGAAACTTCTCTATTATTTTAAAATCATTTTTTCCATCTTATTAAAATGAAATCATTAGATTTGATTTTGAAAGTAATTTTTTTTGTTAAAATTTAATTATTTAAAACTACATTTTGATAAAACTTTGCTTAGAACCAAGATATGCTATAAACTGAAAACTTGTTTTCAATAGTAATAAAAAAAAAAATTAATATTAAATATCTAAAATTCAGAAACTCAAAAAATAAACTTTAGTAAATAAATATATTTTTCTTTTAATTATTTTGCTTGTTGAATTATAAAATTTCACAAAAATTCAACAATATGGTTAAAAATTAAAAGATTAGATAACATTAATTTAATATACAAAACTTTTACTTCTAATATATGTTTTAACTGAAAATGTCCTTGCTAATAACTACTACATCATAATATAATTTATCAAATTAAGTCAAAATGTATCCATTAATTTTCAAGATTTGAACAGAGACAAAAAATAATAATGTATGTAAATAAGGACAAGGGCATTACACAGTTTCAACGAATCTCAAACAATATACATATAAATAAGACAGTTACTAGCACAATATTTAAAGTGGAAAAAGGAACATACAATCACAGAAGTGCTTTCAACTTTAATAAGTCATCATCAGCACATAAAAAATTACCACATAAATAGGTGGCGGGAAATTCAATTTGAAATTTGTCCGGATTTAGCTGGCGCACCCTGTATATTTCATAAAATCCAACTTTTTCCAGACAAAAACTAAAAATAAAAATAAATTTTTTATAAAAGGGCATGGCGTGGAAAAAGATCTGAATAAATTATCTGAGAAATATAAAGAATTTAAGAAACTATTAATTTAAATTCTTAAATTCATATTCTGAAGAATATGAATTTTTATAATGTGGCTAATATCTTTTGAATATTTATTGCATATATTGATTTAAAAGTGATAAACAATGCCCCCTGATCATAATACAGGGGTTTGCAGGATAGGGATCCAATCTGCATTATAAGACAATATGCTATAATTAAGGCCGGTTTCTTACTATGCGATTTCTACACGATTTTAGTGTATGCAAATTGGATGCAACAAGAATTGGGTGAAAATTGTGTAATGTGATATTACTTACGACTGCTACAGGACAATGAAGTGACACTGATTTTTATTTCGGTCACTGTCCGAATTTTAAATGATTTGTCACATACAATAACCAATCAACATTAAGTTCAAATATCACATGACTTACATGAAACGAAATTGATGTGACTTTTCGAAAACAAAAGCATACGGTGGTAGGCATCTTGACAAATATTCTAAATTCAACCAGAGGAGATAAAATTGTAAACTAATCTGAGAAATGGCATGGTCACCTGCTACAGTTTCCAGTTTCATAGAAATGTATTGTGAAGAAAAGCATTTATGGGATCACAAAGATATAAATTATTTTGAAAAAAGCTACAGAAAAACAACATTACAAAAAATAGCAGAGAAGCTTGGAAAAAATTTTATAGATAAGTTTTACTTCTCAAAAATTAAAGAAAAATATTTTTAATAAAATTTTGCATCATTAATTATTTTATATATTGTATAATGAAAATATTGAAAGCAAAATGGGCTAACAAGAACACAATTTGTTAAAGAAGAAAAAAAATTAGGGAAAGATGAAGTCTGGTGCTGGAACAGATAGTTTATATGTATCAAGATGGGAATATTTTCAACAAATGAAGTTTTTGACAGGCAGTCTTGTTTGTGATGATAGTTTATCCAATTTAGATGATAAAGTTGAAATAGAAGTGAGTTAGTTACTTAAATTTTATAAATCATTTAATTATTTTCCTATTCATTAATTCATGAATATTTTTGCAGTTTGAAGTTAGCAATGATATTCCATCTGGTCAACATTTTAATCAAACAGATTTAGGAAATAATCATGACTTTGAATGTGAGCCAATAGAAGACATTGAAGATGAAAGACCAGTATACAGTAATATCATCATCATTGGAAAAAGTAAAAAAAGAAAGGCTTTAAATTATAGAGATGCACTATATAAAAGTGAAAAAATATCATAGATAAAGAACAATCACAATATGAAGACACAGAAGAAACTTTTGGCAAATATGTTGCAGCAGAATTGAAAAGTTTACCCCACTAAAAAGAAATTTGCTAGAACTAAACTTTCAGCAATTAATAATGAAAATTAAACATGACACTGATTGCCCTCTTACAGAACTTATTAAATAACATGTAAATGAAAAATTTGAAATGTCCTTAATGTTTTATTTTTAATTTAATGTAATGTATTCATGCTTTAAAAATATATATATATTTTTTCATGTTTGATATTTTATTCATAATATTTGTTTTTTTCATTTGTCTGTTGTTTTTTTTTTATTTGTGAGAATATATAATAAAGTTATAATGCAAAAAATTGAGAATACATTTACCATATATTATTTAAAATTGCATTTTTAACTGAATATTTAACATTTATATTTCACAACTCAAACAATTTGCACTAATTTTTCATAATTTTAATTATTACAAAAAATAGCAGAGAACATTACATATATACCTCATATATATATAGAAGTATTACAATCAATATAAAGAAGTAAAATCTATAGAACATTTTACAAACCATTGGATCAAAACAAAAATTCATGAATGAAAATTACATACAAAAATTTTCCACTAATCTTTATTTTACATAAACTTTATTAGTATATAAAAGTAAAGTCACAAAATAAACATTATTTCTAGAAAATGTTTCTATAATGAAGTTTTTAAAACCTTGAATTGGTGACAATCACAATGCAGGATTGATGTGATGTGTAGCCAATTTAGATCTGCATTTTAAAGTACCATATCTTAATTTCGGTGTATCCTATTTTCAACAAAATTCTTTTAATTCCTACAAGTCTTCTCTCTCAAACTTTGTGTAAACTGTTCTGCTATGTTTATTCCTTAATTTTTGTTTTGATAACATAATTTGATATCACAAATATATAAATTTAAACAACAACTTTTATAAACCAGCATTCAAACAAATTTAACATAAAAAAGCTCACATTGACTAGATTATTTAATTAATAACATTGTTACTGTAATAAAAATCATATTGCCATTTGTCTGAGGAGAAGTCAGACACATCCATTACTGGCATCATTCTAAATGTAAACAAAAACACTCCCTATTAAATGCTTTGTTTAGGCAGCTTTATCTTTCAAATTATTATTCCTAATGGCTTTTTTTAGTTATTCATAAACATTATTATGATTTTATGTAGATTATAAGAGACTAAGTTAGGAATGGATAATTTATGATTTTTAAATTTTTTTTATAATATATGCAAATTAGGCTTAATTTATATATAAAATTCAAAAATTTTATATAAATTTTTAAAACAATTAACTATCCAATTTCTTCTAAGATGTTTAGAAAAGGATTGTATATATATAAATCACTATTATTTTGTTTAATATCTCCCAAATTTTGGCCCAGGTGCTTATGTTATTTCCAATTGCAAAGAAATCTTAGTATCTTGTTTTTAGAAATAATCAACTTTAAACTATATAAACTTTAATTAATTTTGTTTTATGCATATACGATATGATTTAAAATACAAAAGGAAAATTTTGGATAGATATTTTCATAAGAATATAGACAAATTGTGTAAAATAGATGTGGCACCTTTCCTTGATGCACACAAGTCATATAATAAAATTAATATGTTGTTAATAAAATAATGATTGTGAATATTTTTATTGTAAATTAGAGAATTAGTTATTACAGACAATCATTATTAGTTAATTTTTATTTAAATATTTAATTAAAGTTTGACTCATACAAAATCCATACTCACTAATGATGTCACACAAATGCAAAAGCAATCACTATGAGCAAATGGCAAAAGCTATTTTTAGAATCTGTGCCAAAAATAATTAAAAATTTTATTCTTGTATTATTCTTGTATCATAGTACCAAATTGACACACAGATTTTTTAATGCAAAAATGGGATATGCAAATATAATTATCATATAACACATTGATGCATAATTATTTTTTAGGAAAAAACTGAGAGGTTCTTTCTCAATTGCATCAAAAGACAAAAAATAAAGAAAAAAAACAGAGATGACCCAGATTGAGTATACACCTCATTAGAACAAGATTAAATCATGGTATTCAAAAAATTATAAATGTCTATGCTCTGTTAACAGAAACACTGTTTCCATTGCCATGGTACTTGACCAACAGTATTAAAATAATTACAAAAATTATTTCTAAATTCTTAGCCTCTCTACTTTTGTTATGTCCTTGTGATGGTGTTAAATTGATCATTGTATTAGATTCATTTCTCCATTGTCCAGGTATCACAGTTCCAGAGTAGATGTCTTCATAGTCTATTAAATTTTCAGGAGAATACAATGATTTAGTAATAAATTTACTTTGAAGAAAATTATGCAATGCACATGCAGCAACAACAATATGTACTGCTCTTTCAGGTGTTGTTCTTAATGGTTGTTTTGTGAGGAAGTTAACTTTGACCTGTCCTATTTTATTTTATCATGCACTCTTATGATTTATCGTTATTTTCTTATCATCTAACGTATTATATTTTAGTTTACGAGTTAACTTATTTCCACCTTTTCCATCGTCGTTAGCAATCACGTGATACAGAATCGGGAACCATTTTCCGGAAGAGCTGTCCCAGATAATGACGCCATCATCTAATTTAACCTTATCCGCTCCTCTTAAAAAAAAATAAACATTCCCTAGGGGTCCGAAGGGTTATGAAATATGATACTTGATATTCGATATTTTGCCGTAACTTTTTTACTTTTTAATTTTTTGGCACGAAAAAATTATATTTTGTTGTCCATATCCGTAACTTTTTTATTTTTTAATTTTTTGGCACGAAAAAATTATATTTTGTTGTCCATATACTCTGTCCTGATCTCGTTGTTTCACCTTGACAATGCCAAACTTCATACAAGTTTGATGACTCGCCAGAAGCTGTTACAGCTTGGATGGGATGTGCTACCATACTCACCATATTCGCCATATCTGGCACCCTCCAATTATTACTTATTCCAGACCCACCCATCCTCTTCTCTTCCCTGGACTTTTCCCTTAAGAAGAGCTTTATGGTGAAACCTTTCTACTGTCATGATTTCCACCCAACACTACTAGTTATTGTATAAATGTTCTCCCTCATTCTTATAGTTTTCCTAGATTTTGTACTTAGTATTTAATATTATTTTACTTGTTGTAATTTTCTTTAATTTATCTTTTAATTCTGTTTATTTTGTTTTATTTTATTTTAATTTTGACTTATTTGTTTTCTTTTTAATCATTTGTAACCCAATTTTTATCCATGTTTTCTATTGTATTTGTTCTGTGCACTGTGTGTATCGTAATAACTTTTTTACATAGTTTTTCTTCCTAATAAAGTACATGGCTGACTCGGACGTCCGCAGGATGTTGCCTGGGACAATTTTGGCAGCGGATTGACGCTGCTGGGACCCGATGCAATCTGCTCTGGTCCTTCTCTTTTCCCACCCTCACCTACAACCCCTCCAACTTTCACTTCTTTAAACTAATATCCAGTTAAAAACCTATGAGTATAACTGGTTTTCCTCTTTCCTAATGTATAGTCTTTACAGAATTCTTTAGATGGCAAAACACTTAGTTTAAAATGAGAATATCTAAAATCACTTGGTTCAGTTTTTGCAAGCATTAAATGAGAATGTCAAAAATCACTTGTTTCAATTTTTTTGCAAGAAAAGTTCAGAAATTCTATTGAGCATGGAATCATGCTACTACCAGAAAGATGGCAACATATGTTGGATGGATCATGGAATCATGCTACTACCAGAAAGATGGCAACATGTGTTGGACTAATACGGTCAATATATAATTAAATAAAATATTTATATACTATAAAAAAAATGTTGTTCATTTTCATGAAAGAAAAAACAAAATTACTTTCTGAACAGCCCAATATACATTATATCTTCATGAATATGATAAATCTGAAAATAAGTTTGATTTGTAATGATATCTATTCTTATGTAATATTTGATAGACAATAAACAAGCTACAAATTCTTTTAATAAAAGTAAAATATTATGAATATATAATAATTTTCTTAAATTTAAACCATAAATACTATATAAATATTTACAACAAATATTTTTATTACGATTAATTTTATAAAAAATTTTATTTTTTATAAAATATAAATTAAGGTATGTTCGATGTATAAAGCCCAATACGAAAAAAATGCCAAATAATTATGATGATGAACAAGTTCTAACACAACTGTGTTACTTAGGAATGCTGGATATTATAAGAATTAGACGTGAAGTAAGTCATTTTCATTGAATTGTTATCATAATTTATTAAATTTTTTATTAATGTTTTATTTAAAATTGAATGATAAAAAATATTTTAGGGTTTCCCTATTCATACATCATTTAAAGAATTTTTATTACGATATCAAGGCTTAGTTCGGAGCAAATATCCAAATGAACCCAAGGAAGCTGTTAGCTATATTTTACAGACTCTTGGATTTTCAAAAATGGAATGGCAAATTGGTAGAAGCAAGGTATTTTTTTTTAATCTTAATTGATCATTTTAAATTTTACTTTTAATTAATTAATTATATTTTTAGGTATTTTTGAGAAGTTGTGTTCATGAACCACTTGAAGATCAAAGAACAGTACTTATTCATGCCATGGCTTTAATTATTCAAAAAAATTGGAGAGGATTTCTATGTAGAAGAAGTAAGATCTTTGAAAATTATTTTACATATTTTTGTGAATTATTTTATGATGCAATATAATATAAAACTATGTATATGTTAATATTATGATTTTATAAACTTTTTTTAATGGGTCTGTATTATAATTTAATTTAATATAAATTTCAATTTTAAAAATTTCTAGTTTAATCACTAAAGGTGTGAAGCCCGTACGGCCCCCACGTAATACCCGAGTACAATATTGACAGGCGTTGGCCTAAAATGCGGTATAAAAGCGCGTGTGTAAGGACAGATAATGAGGATCATGCAAATCAATCAAAGACTACGTTCAACTAGAATAACTTCCTTTTTATTAAAACGATATCATTATAAGCACAACATTTCGTCAACAGAGAGAGATATCTGTTTCGTCATTAGTCCTTTCCAACAAGTTTGTTGAAGAGTAACACAAATCACTGTTGTTGTAACTGTCTTTAGTCCTTATTACACTCACTAAGATTCTTCGTGAGATGATTGACGATCAAAGAAGATATTACATAGGATCCAACAGTTAAAACGTTTCATTTCAGGTCTCACTTCCGACTGGGCATAAAAATAGCCAAACCAATTGGAAGATGAGTGGTTTCATTGTAAACTGGGTGGTCGAGGAGAGCGGAGAATAGATGAAGAGTCGAAACATCAGAGACAGGAAGATTAGGACGTTAGAACTAGGATGTTGTGACCAATAGTCTGGCTGTTGTGGAATTGGCCCGGATCAAGGGTGGTGTTCGTTCTTAAATAGGGTGATAATAATGTGACCTCTTCTCTCACCTTTCTTCCAGGGAGAGACAGGATGTTTTCAACTTAGCAATTTAACGTGCAAGGTGTTAGTTTCTCCCCTTCTCGACTTGACACCTGTACGTAAACATAGCTCACGATTTATTATTATCGAGGAAAAAAGTCCGTGAGAATAACAAAATATAACGTGGTCTTCGCTGCATTTCGTTACATTTATTTTAACAATGTTCACTCCCCTCTCGTTTAAATTCCATTCTGCTTCTCGCATATCTCTTATTTTGTCTTAATCGTGACTTAATTATTTCTTAATTACATCGAATTGCTGATCTCCACAATACTCCATACTTTTCAAAATGATCTATCACCTAAAATGATAGATCCATTTTAGAAGCTTCTACATAATATTTACGAATTCTTTAACAATCGAATCACAGTGATTCCTTAAGTTTGATACTTTACAAAGATATAAATATTTAAAACAACTGATTGTGTTAAACAAATCATTTTTCACATTTCCAAAATAAATATGTTCTATTAAACATATAATAATCATCTGATAAAATTTATTTGACAGGTTATCTCGCTCTCGACTGTCGGAAATCTCTCTATCACGTATACACACGTGCGCGAAGGTCGCAATCGCGGTTGTGTGTGAATAGCAATGAGAACATAATAATTCTAAATATGTATTGAAATTACGGTTTATAATGCAATTTAAAATCGTACAAGTATAAAAATCTCATCATAATTAAAAATAATATATTTTTTTTTGTTCACCGGGACTATTGACATCACTTCCATTATTTCCATGACGTTGTCCAGATCCTGGGATTTATTCACCCATCTGTGGAAATGTCTAAACTAATGTAATGCATATAACAAAACAAAATTCTAACTATATTATACTAATATTCACTGATGAACGAAAGGTCATATACATATATACAAAGGGGACACCCACTAAATCCACAATAGGGTCTCCTTTGTGTTTTATGCAACAAATGCTTTTTATGGAAATCTGGATATAATTTCTATTTCGACACATTCTTGTTTGAATTAACAATAGTGTCGGATGGAGATGTAATGTATTGGTTCTACCCCTTTTTGGTGATCAACTTCCGGTCTCCTCCACAGTTTGTTAATGCTGTTAAACGATAAAACTCTACTCTTTCTGGTGGAGTTGACCATAGTGTGTGTGTCAAGGTCGTTGCCCTAGCAACATAGTTGTCAAGGGACATCATCCGAAAATTACAAATACAATTATTGCAATATTCATGCATAAATCAGACATGTATAAAATTATCTTTCTATCAATCTACTTTTTTTCCGATTGATCTAATTTGTTTTCTTTTTTGTGTCTATTTTATTTTATTAATTCTTTATTTCTTATCTTATTAAATTAATATTTTATTTCTCATTTCAACATGATGTATATGTTTTCCTTTTCTTGTGTACCAGCAAGTGTAGCGCACACTTGCATTGTTTCGGCACGTCCGCTTCTTATAGTGTGCACCTGCTCATGCATCCGCTATGCTGGATACTTGTTCTCTAATTTCCCCTTTCTTTTAATTGTTTACTTATATTTAATTTATATTATTTCTCTATTTCTTTTCTTATTTATTTATTTTCTTTATCTTTATTTGTTAATAATTTCAATTTCTATATAGTTCCGTTTAATACCAGTGTGGAGCTGGTGGTGAGACATTTGCCTTTGCTTAAGACTCTACCTTATCTTGCCTTTTAGTCGCTTTTTACGACACGCAGGTTCTTATGTTAGGCCTATTCTAATTTGTCCCCGGACCTACAGGGGTGTTTAAGAGACATTGACATAACTGTGTCTTTTTTTTTTTCTTCTTCTTCCTTCGAGGATCACTCCAGTGTTATCCTCTTTTTTTCTGATTGTTAAAAGTTATATTAAGTTAATTTTTTGTTCCTTGACACCTATATTTATTTCATCTCATTTATCTATTTGCAATGTGTCGCTCCCCTCTCGTTTAAATTCCATTCTGCTTCTCGCATATCTCTTATTTTGTCATAATCGCGACTTAATTATTTCTTAATTACATCAAATTGCCGATCTCCACAAAGGTAATATTCTACTAGTTTAAAAAATATTTAGTTTGAATAAAATTATTAAAAGTTTTAATGCAAAAGCAATTATTTCTCATAAACAGTATAATAAATAATTAGTTTTAAACAAAATAATATTATCTTTGAATGTAATTCCAGTATTTAACAAATTAACTTTATATAAGCATCTTAACAATCTAAATTACTTTTGATGCTTTCTATATTTTTATAAAAATGCAAATACACTCATTAATCAATTTACACAGTAGATACATTCCTGGAAAAATTGTGCAAACCGAAACCATGTAAAACGAGATGCAGATTTCATACAAAATAGAAGAATATGTTCAGCTAAACTGTGAACCACGTAAATTGATCTAAAGAAGATAAAGAAAAATCATACACTCAGCCCTCGATTTACACGGTAGATACATTCCTGGAAAAATCGTGCAAAATGAGACGCAGAATTAATACAAAATAGTAGATACATTCCTGGAAAAATCGTGCAAAACGAAACCGTGTAAAACGAGACGCAGAATTGTACTAGTAACTGTCTTATATTTATGTCTCCAAGTGGAAGTTCCCTTGATATTTATATTATTGGCAATATATATATTTTTGCATTTTGCTATACACTCATTCCTCGATTTACACGGTAGATACGTTCCTGGAAAAATTGTGTGAAACCTTAACTGTGTAAAATGAGATGCAGAAATCATACAAAATAGAAGGATATGTTCAATTAAACTGTAAACCATGTAAATAGATCTAAAGATAAAGAAAAGTCAAGGATATGTTCTTTATAACCGTGTAAAATGAGATAAGGATTAAAGAAAAAAAGGGGATTGGTTCATTAATTTTTAGAGACAATTTAATATTTATACTTTTTCAATTTATTTTTGAAAATGAAAACATAAACATTAATTAACACTGAATACAGTACAAAAACAAAATAAATTAACAATATTGAGCCACTGGTAGCCTATTCAGTTAAACTGTAAACCGTGTAAATCGATCTAAAGAATATAATGAAAAGTCGAGGACATGTTCTTTATAACTGTATAAAATGAGATAAGGATTAAAGGAAAAGGAGATTGGTTCATTAATTTTTAGAGATAATTTAATGCTTATACTTTTTCAGTTTATTCTTGAAAATGAAAACATAAATATTAATTAACACCGAATATGATTAAAAAAAACAACAAATTAACAATATTCCATACAAATAAAAACACTGGTTGGGTTGTGCCACTGGTAGTTATACTTTTTCAATTTATTTTTGAAAATGAAAACATAAACATTAATTAACACTGAATACAGTACAAAAACAAAATAAATTAACAATATTGAGCCACTGGTAGCCGAATGGGGCACTGAACTCAGCAGAAAGGAATATTTGTTACAGAATTTCTAGAAACAAGATGATTCTTAATTCGACAGTTATCATATGATCTAGAATGTAGGAAAATTATATAAATAGGCGAGCTGCAAGCCTGAGTTGAGACTTAGACAGTAAAATGAATAGTGAGCGATAAATTGTGAAAGCAAAAGTGGACTAAGAAGAACTGCTCTAGTTGAGTTTAGTTGAACTGCCAGACTTGGACAGTAAAAGTTAATAGAAGTTGAGTTTAGTTGAACTGCAAGACTTGGACAGTAAAACTTAATAGTGAGTAATTGTGAAAGCAGCGAAAGTGGACTAAGAAGAACTGTGAGTTATTCTGAAATAAAGACACAGTGAAAGTGGACTAAGAAGAACTGTGAGTTATTCTGAATTAAAGGCAAGCGAGACTTGGACAGTAAAAGTTAATAGTGAGCAATAAATTGTGAAAATAAGTGGACTAAGAAGAACTGTGAGTTATTCTGAATTAAAGACATAAATTAGTATTATGAGACTTAGACAGTAAAAGTTAATAGTGAGCGATAAATTGTGAAAGCGAAAGTGGAGAAGAACTGTGAATTATTCTGAAATAAAGACATAAATTAGTGTTGTATGAGATGTGTGAGTTATTCTGAATTAAAGACATATATTAGTGTTGTATGAGATAATTATCGGATTTTGTATTGACTTTAGTTATAGTGAAACAAGATTATTTTGTTGTGTGTGTAAATAAATTGAACTATACAAAATATAGCTGTATTCACGTGTGTAAATAAATTGGACTATACAAAATATAGCTGTATTCACTCTTTACAATTGGACTATACGAAATATAGCTGTATTCACTTTTTATTACTATGTATCCATCTATGAGACTATATGAAATATAACTGTATTCACTCTTTATTAATCTCTACAAAACTCGTAACCCACAAATTGTTATTTATTGATACTCTTTTAATTTATAAATGGCATAATACAAAACAATCAAAATAAAACGCTCTTTTAATTTATAAATGGCATAATACAAAACAATCAAAATAAAATTCTTTTTTAAATTTATAAATGGCATAATGCAAAACAATCAAAATAAAACATAAATATATGGCATAATGCAAAAAACAATCAAAATAAAACCCAAAAAATTTTGTATAAATGGCTAATGCAAAACAATCAAAATAAAACCCAAAAAAATTTTTTTTTGTTTTCATTTAAAAACCATGTAAATTGAGTACTGTGCAAATTGAGGGATAGGTGTATATATGTATATGAGTTTTATTCAATATATATATAATTCATGTTATATTTTTTCAGGACTTCATGAAAATATAAAAAGCAGTCACAAAATTTGATTAAAAGGCAATCATAATAATTATATTTTTTTACAGGTAATGTGAAAGTAAAAATAATTTTTTCATACTAAACAAAAAATAAGGTATAATGAAATGAATGATGATAAAAGTGAAACATACAATAAGAGATGGATTCTTGGAGGCCAGACAACTATTGATCCTAATGAAGTGTTTATTTTTGAAGTCCATTAAATTAAGAGTTCTGTTAAATTGAGGCTTTACTATATTATGATTTAATAATAATATGTTTTATTTTAATATTTGATATTTATTTATACATCTATATAAATTGTGAAAGCGAAAGTGGACTAAGAAGAACTGTGAGTTATACTGAATTAAAGACATAAGTGTTGTTTAAATAATTATCGGATTTTGTATTGAATTTAGTTATAATGAAACAAGATTAGTTTGTTTGTTTGTGTGTAAATAAATTGGACTATACAAAATATAGCTGTATTCACTCATTATTAATCTCTACGGTGTGTAAATAAATTGGACTATACGAAATATAGCTGTATTCACTCTTTGTTGTATTGAATTTAGTTATAGTGAAACAAGATTATTTTGTTTTGTTAAATAAATTGGACTATATGAAATATAGCTGTATTCACTCTTTATTAATATCTATGAATTCATAAACCCACAAAACATGACAATATGGTACTCTAAATTTATAAATGGCATAATGCAAAACAATCAAAATAAAAACCCAAAAAAAATTTTTTGTTTTCATTTAAAAACCATGTAAATTGAGTACCGTGCAGATCAAGGGATAGGTGTACTAAAAATATGAACAAAATAAGAGAACAACACTGCCTATTAACTATAAGCTATGAAAAGGAAATACAGTTAGCTTCTCGATTTATGCAAAAATTACGAAGTTATTAAGTTTTAAATTTTGTCATGGCTACCAAGGCATTGGAGCGGAAAAGGTTAAGCTAATTTTATACTGATCCGATATGTGAATATAAGAATGATCCATATCGATGTTTTGTTCAATATATAAATTGGTCCGATATGAGAATGTAAGAATGTCTCGTATTGATATTTTGTTCGTGGAAGAGCTGTCCCGGGTAATGACGTCATTATCTAATTTTACCACTGGTCTATCTAATCTAAATACTTTTACCACTGATCTGATATGAGAAAGTAAGAATGTCTCGTATTGATATTTTGTTCGTCCGATATGAGAATGTAAGAATGATCTCGTATTGATGTTTTGTTCGAAATATAAATTAATAGTAAAGAAGATGACATGAATGAATCTCTCTGTAAACTAATAACTGTAAATTTGACTTACGTATAAGTATGCAAATGAGCGAAGTGCGGATTGTAAGCTACTTGGTGTAAAAGTTGACGCATCCGACAAGCCAATGGAGGTGTTGTATTGACGTAAAGTTGGCTAAAGTGACATTCGAATTCTTGTAAAGATCGACGATTGTTGGAAGCTTGTATCGGTGGTGGTGGCAGTAGATTTAAATAGTATTTAAGGTTAGTTTCTTTGTTGAATAATGATTGTTGATATTTGAGTTGAATTAAACAAGTTTTGTTGATTAATTTACGGAGGTAGTAGAATTTAAGTATTATTTAAGGTTTATTTCTTGTTATTTCAGTAGAATTAATTAGTATTTAAAGTTTATTTCTTGTGAATAGTTGATTGTTGAGATTTTGAATTTATTAAACAAGCTTTTTGATTAACATTTTGATTGTTGCTTTATTATAGTTTCAATAAAGCATTTATTAACATTTTGAGCTTTATTATAGTTTCAATAAAGCATTTATTAACACTTTTGTAAGTGTTTATTATAGTTTCAATAAAGCATTTATTAACACTTTTGTAAATGTTTTTATTATAGTTTCAATAAAGCATTTATTAACACTTTTTGTAAGTGTTTTGGAGATTAATAAAGCATTTATTAACACTTTTGTAAGTGTTTCGAGTCTAATAAATTGAATTCCTTCAATTTATTAGCATAAGTTTCTAACATCGTTGTTTGTTCTAGTCTAACACTTAATCGATACTTTTAGTTTAAGTTCCGATTTTCGAGCTTGCTTTGCCAGTTATCGATAATTGTTGTTAGATTGTTTTGTAGTTAATTAATTTTAAGTTAGAAGTTAGTGTTTTAGATTGTTTTGAAGTTAATTATATTTAAGTTAGAGTTTAGAAAAAAACCTGAGCTCAGGCCGAACTCTGGATTGCAGAGTCATTAGAACGAAAAAGACCTGAGCTCAGGCCGAACTCTGGATTGCAGAGTCGCTAGACCGTTAGGCTTAGTTTAGAATTAATAGTATTGACATTTGTTCTAATCCGCAACTTTGCAGTTTGAACACTGTTTACTGAGCTACTAAAATGCCAGAAACATTTTCAATCCTACCTCTTGTTCTTGATAATCTGAAAAATAGAATTTCTTTAAGATACTATCATAAATGTTTATATAATGTAAAAAGTAAAATGAAACAATTTTCAAATATTTACTATATAAATTAAACATAATATGAAAATTTATTATATTTATAAAATATAAGTTTTTATATCATATATTTGAAAATTTATAAATTTAATTTGAATATTTCTTTTTGTCTTTTAAAGAATAGAATTTTAATTTTATGGGATATTTTACTTGAATATCAGAATATTAATAATTATGATCAATGGAAACTTACATTATAAGATATACATACAAAATAAATCAATCTAATACCTGTAATTGAATATTCTTTTAGCATTATCTAAATCCCTTGAAGAATACGCTCTCATCAAATATTCCTTTAATCCAAGAACTTCATCAGCAACAATAACATAGGGACATAAGATGTTGGTATTGGGCAAATATTGAAATGATGGGATATTAAGGAGGTTATTTTCAATGGCTGTCTTTTAAATGCTTCAGCAGCAACAATAACATAGGGACATAAGATGTTGGTATTGGGCAAATATTGAGATGATGGGATATTGAGGAGGTTATTTTCAATGGCTGTCTTTAATTTGTATTTATTCCAAACATCACCATCACTAATTCGACCATTTGTTCCAGTATCAATATATATGAATTTTAAATCAGCAACAACTAGCTATTAAAACTATACTGAAAGTTCCTTTGTAATTTGTAATGGGAGCCAGAATGAGAAGGAGCTTCAATAATAATATGTTTTCCATCGAGAGCTCCTATACAATTAGAATCAGCATCAACTAGAGCCATTAAAACTATGCTGAAAGTTCCTTTGTAATTTCTGTAATGAGAACCAGAATGAGAAGGAGCTTCAATAATAATATGTTTTCCATCAAGAGCTCCTATACAATTAGGAAAATTCAACTTTTCATTAAAATTATTTGAAATTAATTTCCATTCTTCTTCTGTATTTGGAATTCTCATATAGTTTGATCTTAAAACATTATGTATAGCTTTACAGCAGTCAATTAAAATATTTGATATAGTGCTCTGTCCAATTTAAATTGGAATCCAAGAGAACGCTGTGTTTCACCTATAAAAAAATAAGTATATTCAAAAATTCACACCAATAAAAATTTATTTCTGCATATAGATACGTAAAAATAATGCAGGTGAGCTACGTTATAATATAGTCTCATCAAATATTCCTTTAATCCAAATGCTTCATCAGCAACAATAACATAGGAACATAAAATGTTGGTATTGGGCAAATATTGAGATGATGGAATATTAAGAAGGTTATTTTCAATGGCTGTCTTTAATTTGCATTTATTCCAAACACCACCATCGACCATTTGTTCCAATATCAATATATATGAATTTTAAATCAGCATCAACTAAAGCCATTAAAACTAAGATGAAAGTTCCTTTGTAATTTCTGTAATGGGAACCAGAATGAGAAGGAGCTTCAATATGTTTTTCATCCAGAGCTCCTATACAATTAGGAAAATTCCACTTTTCATTAAAATTATTTGAAATTAATTTCCACTCTTCTTCTGTATTTGGAACTCTCATATAGTTTGATCTTAAAACATTATATATAGCTTTACAGCAGTCAATTAAAATATTTGATATAATGCTCTGTCCAATTCTAACTCCAAGAGAACGCTGTGTTTCACCTAAAAAAAAAAATAAGTATATTCAAAAATTCACACCAATAAAAATTTATTTTTGCATATAGATACGTAAAAATAATGCAAGTGAGCTACGTTATAACTTATATTGTGAATTGGTGAAAATAAGAGTATTTTGAACTTACCAGTGGCTAAATATTGCAGAGAGCTAATTTTTCTTCGGGAGAAATAGCCTCTCTCATATGTGTGTCTTGTTTCTTTAATAATGGATGAATCATTGAAGCTAATTCATTAAAAGTCTCCACATCCATCCTTATAAATCGCTGACAATCATCGCTATCTTCCATGGCTAACTCTCTCATTAAATTATCGTAACAACTTTGGGCACTTTTGTTCTTAATCCATTTTTTTTAACATATTTCTTTCTCTTTGCTTGTACTTCTAGTTGGCAGCCAACATCAAAATTACAGCTTTAGTGAGACATGCGGCAGCCATGTTTGTTTATTCTGTTCACAATATCGTTCCGACATCAGTTTTGAAAACTTGTTTCGTGTGATAAGAGATTTTCAAACTGATATTGCATCGGTTCGAAACTGCATCCGACAAAATTGGTTGATACGATCTAAAAAACTTTTGATTTTATACTGTTGAACACAATGAATGTAGCTAACACATTTGATATTTAATAATCAAAAGAAGACTGAGGCAAAATAGTGTAAATAGCTAATAAGAACCTTTACATAACATTAATTTGTTGTTTACATCAAAAGCAAACACAACAATCAGAATTATTTGAAATATTAAAAAAATCATAAATTTTATTCAAAATTGACAAATTATGATATAAAATTTAAAAAATTTTTTCTAAGATATTTTGAAATTGATACATATCTTTCTTCTTTTGTATGGTAAGGTTGGAGGCTAAATTTTGATTGCCCCTTTCCATATTGATACATATCAGAATTATTAATATGAAATCAAATTCCTATTATTTTAACTTAAATTGTAATAACTAGACATTACCTGTTCATATGAGTGGAAATTTTGTGATTTAATTTTATAACCTTGGACTGTCATTACTACTCCAGAAATTCATATAGGAAATTGTTAGATGGCAGCCATTATTAAGTTACAGTGCCCACTGCAGATTTTCTCATTTTAGAGGGATAAGAATTTTAATTCAATTTTTATTCCTTAATTTTTAAATTACTTTATTGATAATTAAAAATTTTTGGCTGCTGCTGAAATCTGAGGATTAGACCTTTCTAATGATACTCTATTTATAGGAAATCACCCATCCAGCCATCAGTTGTTTCACTATTAATATATATGATAGTGATAGATCTATAAATATTTTTTAGTTCTACTATTGTTAAAAGATAGCAATGAGAAATTAGCAAAACAGGAGGACATCAATTAGATATATTTTCTTAGAATTTTTTCAGAGAGATAGGAAACAGAAAAGAGCTGCAGTATATCTGAATCCTGGGAATCATTTAAAAAGTAACTTTTTAAAAAAAATTAATAAGAGAGATAGAAGTGGAAAGATCAATTTTATCAAATTGTGAAAAACAGTTGAAGCTACACAGAGACTTTTGTTCTCTAATAAAATAAACAGAGATATGAACAACAACAACAAAAAAGACAATAAATCCAACATATAGAAATGATTTAATAGGAGAATGTTGATGCATATCTTACAGGAGGATGAAGTCAAGGCAGTTGACTTGTTGGCACCAGGCAGACAAGTGTTAGACAGAGAGTTTGATATTTGAAAATGTAGGAAAAAAGCAAATCAGTATTCCTTCCTGTTAATGATGTACAACAAAGATGAAGGAATGAAAATGACATTCATCTTAACATTATATTTAAGAAGAAATAATATGAACAAAAAAAAAAAGTAGAAGAATAAACACTATTCTCTCCTAGATATGCCCACATAATCCAGGATCAAACAGCTCTCTTCTGTTTCAGAGTGTGATTAAAATAATAGCTTTCTTCTTATTTTATATATAGTTTGTTTCAATTTATATCTATAGAGCTAATAATGATAATTATATTTTATTTTTTTGTTGCATATTTTTATTTTCTTACTATTTTTATAAATATATGTTAATTTTGTTTATTATTGTATTACTTCGAATTTAAGCCACAATAGGATTTTAAAATTGGAAAAAAAATTTTTACAATAGATATTGAAAAATAAGAAACATTTTTATTTACTTAAATAGGTACTAATATTGAGATTGATTAGAACATGTTTGATCTCTTCTCCCAAACATGTTCTAATCAATCTATCATCAATTCTATTGTCATCCATGCATTCTTTTGTAGTCGAATTATAAAACCCTTAGGAAAATTTTCCTTGGTGCAGTTTTTTGTTTAAAATAATAAAAAGTGGTTATTTGTTTCTATCAGCAGTTATAAACAGCATTATAATAATGTGATTTTTCTTATAATTAAAATTTGGCCAGATACGACGCGATTCTGCTCAGCTACTATCAAACCATAACTGGATTAAACCAGAAAATTACGAATGGGGGACCACCAAATAAACTGTTATCAACGGTCATAATACTATGTTCATGCATAGAGTGTAAAGCAAAAACCCGATCATTTGGGAGTAGGAGATCGGAAGAAATAAGATGTTAAAATATTCTCTTTGAATTCAAGCTGCACCCAGATTTTACGTCTTAAAAATTAAAATAAAAAGTGCGGCTTAAATTCAAAGTAATATGGTATTTTAGTTTCAAAGTCAATTCTCCTATCCTGGATCACTGCATTACTTATTCATGACCCTTACTCAAAAGTACATTAATATTTTGATACTCTTTTTCAGCAATCTGCTGAGGGATCCTCACAAATATAAAGAGGATTATATCCATGGAGCACTGTATTTTAAAACATTGCAGTTTATCTATATACTATTAATAGAGTTGCCACTCAAACAGAATACTAAAATTCCCTGACTTTTCCAGGTTTTCCAGGTTATTTTACAAAAAATTCCAGTCTTTTTCCACATTAACGTAATAGATAAATATTAATTCATAAAAAAGTTAAAACTAAAGAATAAGTGTGGAGACAAGTTCAACATTAGTCATTTAAAACAGGCCTGCTCAACCTACAGCATGTTGCAGTCTTCTATGAGCATGTGAGATGATTTTGTTGGCCGGATTGAATAGACACGCCATCTCCATCTATCTCTTACCTCCGTGGTTGAAACGCTTACCTTATAAGCGCTTTGATTGTTTACCAGTTGTTAGTTTTTCTAATAGTTACTAGAGTGCGCCTCGCATCAATTGAATTTAGAGTCCCTAGATTTATAAATCTAGGGACTCTAATTGAATTAAGGTTCCAACAAGCCTATAGAGATCTAAAAGAAGACGCAGCAAATTTGAAAATCCGTTAAGACATCCAATTTCAAACATGAATGAACAACAATTTGAAATTTTTGAATTTTTTTCAAACTACAGTAAAACCCTGTTTAACACGGGGAATACGTTCCAAAGAAACCAAGCGTTAAATGAAACAGCGTTAACCGAGGCATCTTAACACGTAAATAATGGGAATAGAAAAAACACGACAGTGAATAAAAATATACGTAGCATTTCTGTTTATTTTAATTTGTGGTATGTATTATTACTGTTGTATTACATTAATTATGGACATTTTTTATTGCTAAAATCGATTTGTGTTCATAAATCATTTATGAAAATCAAAAATATTCGAGGAAATAATTTGTTTGTGATAAGGAAGGTTCTTCCTCATTTTAAGAATTTTTGTTTTTTCATTAAGAAGTCATCCAACGTCGTTTGCCTTTTTCGTTCAGCAAGCAATTGTCGATAGCCAGACATCGCATCCATGACACTGTCAATAACTAGACATTGTAACCCATGACACTTCATCTTGCCTTTGAACTTCTATTAATTTGGATCATTTTGTATAAACTGATCCATAATTTCCGTAATAGTTTGGATCATTTTGTATAACTCGTCTTGCCTTTGAACTTCTATCAAAATTTGGATCATTTTGTATAAACTGATTGAACTTCTATCAAAATTTGGATCATTTTGTATAAACTGATCCATAATTTTCGTAATAGTGGGTAAATTTGTTTTTACAAAAATATCGACGAAAGAAAAACCTTTTAACTTCAAGGAACTATAGTTCGAAATGGAAGTATTCCGGTTAAAATTAAAATGGGATAATTATTATTTTTATTACTATAAAATAACGTTGATGACCAATCATAAATATGAACTGTGATCGCAGCAGACTCTCGTATATACTGCACTGCACTGATATCTAACGCACTGCGAGACGGCATAGGAGTATCAAAACAACAAATTCATGCGATTTCGGATTTATGTGAATGTAACGATTTGAAAAACCGCCCCAAATCAATTAAATATATAGAATTTGAAAAAATCGGGTTATTGCGAAACAACGTTAAGCGGGGTCCTACTGTATTATTTTTAGGGGCCCAAAATCTTTCTGGTCCTAAGACCCCAAAAATGCAAATCTGGCTCTGATTGCCGTCGTTATTTATAGAAGCATGTCTAGCATATTTCTGTTTTTCTCTTTACTGTTGATTAAAGGTAACAAAATACACTATATGATCAAAAGTATTGGGACATCGTTACTCATGGACGATAGTCTTTATTGTACAAAACTTAATAGCGTGTTGGGCCTCCTTTAGCATCGATCACAGCCTGGACCCTTCAAGGAAGACTTTCCACTAAGTGTTGGTAGGTTTGTTCAGGAATATTCTTCCACTCCTCTCGAAGAACAGCGAACAGTTCTCCTGCCGAAGTTGGGCAATGTGGCCTGGCATGAAGTTGGTGTTCCAATTCATCCCAGAGGTGTTCAATGGGATTGAGATCAAGGCTCTGGGCAGGCTAGTCCATCTCTTCCACCTCTGCCTCCTCAAACCACTCCTTCACAGCCCTCAATTTGTGGGAGGGTGCATTATCATACTGAAACAGACTTGGTATCAGCCCGAACAGTTGCCACAGTGTTGGCAACGCGGAGTTGCTTAAAATGTCGATGTACGATGCAGAGTCCATGACTTTGTTGACCCGAACCAGCTGGCCCAGTCCAAACCATGAAAACGATCCCCACACCATGATTGATCCATCACCAAACTTCACTGTCGGCACAACACACGCAGGATGGAAGCGTTCCCCAGGCATCAGCCAAACCCACACTCGACCATCTGAATGCCAAAGTGCGTACCGGGATTCGTCACTCCATAGGACCTGTTTCCACCGCTCCAGGGTCCAGTTGCGATGACGTTTACACCATTCTACCCTTCGCTTTGCGTTGATGCTGGTGATGTGCGGCTTGTGGGCAGCAGCACGGCCATGGAAACCTAAGGACTTCAGTTCCCTGCGAATGGTTATTGTACTAGCAGCACTTCCTGAGGCACTACGGAACTCTTTGGCAATCGTTTCAGCGGAGGATGTCCGATGACGCCTTGTGACACGCCCAAGCACTCGACGGTCTCCCTGACAATTTCTTGGGTCTCCCACTTCGTGGTTGAACTCCTGTTGCACCCTGGGACCTCCACTTCATGATGACATTGTGTACCGTGGAACGGGATATCTGCAGAATAGCAACAATCTCCCGAACTGACTTGTTGCTTAGGTGGCATCCAATGATCTGTCCACGTTGGAAGTCTGTGAGCTCTTCCGACCGACCCATTGTCTCCCAAATGGAAGATGTAATGTTCCAATGTAGTTTTCAACTCTTTATATACTGTAGGAGTCATTTACATGTGGCCTACGGTTGTTTCCATGAGACAGGAGGGGTGTCCCAATACTTTTGATCATATAGTGTATTTATGATAGATATTACTGTTTTGTATTATTGCACACAGTACTCTATCAATATATTGATTATAGAATATGAGAAAATAGGTAATAATACGTTGTTATTCTGTTCAGTTGAATTTTTTTATATTTTCTCTTTCTTTAAATAACAATAGAACGATATGCAATTTAATTAATTAATAGGCTTCAATCAAATATCCTCAGACATGATTATCATAATCAATATCGTCTATATATATTTTCCATTATATCAGAATAAATAAATTAATTATAGTATAATGGATTTTTGTGCACGTCGAAATTATTCCTCCGAAGATTTTGCTATCAAACTGACGAAAAAAAGGAAGAATTATTATTTTTTTCAGATTATTATAATAGAAAAAATTTTTAATTAATTTGTACAACGATTAACTATGAATCATGAAACGTGAGTCACTTAAATCAGACGAATAATCTAATCTAAAGATATAAATTTGTTTTGATTTAACACAGATATTGCCTCGAGATATTCGTATATAGCGGCTGAACCGATGTAATATTTCAATATACAGTACAGTATTTATCGGATATTATTATGCTCTCGTATTTATGTGCTAATTATTATCCATAAATAAATTCTACTACTATCATTGATTAAAAAAATGTCTCCCAGATAAATTTTATTTATATAGGATTTCAGTTCTATAGTGTAGGACAATTAAAATATTATTTATCCTATAATTTGATACTTTAATATCAAAATTTTACATAATTGCAAACGTAGTTATATAAAAATTTGACATTTTTGTCACTCGTTTTGGGGTTTTGTGATATAAATTAGCCACGAATTATGTTTAGTTTATTTCAGATGAGATAATATCCATAGATAATACGAACTAATTAATAGTTGTTTGATGCAGTTTAAATTCATTGAAATTTCAAATGTATTTTAGGTTTATTCAATGCATTACATTGAAAAAATACGTTTTACATCTGTGTAGTTAGAATAAGATTATCTTTATAATTTTAATTAATCCTACCTTTCTACATCATTATTTATTGAATAATAGGAATTTTAAATTTTATAAAAATTTCCGAAATAGATGAACATAAATTAGGATAACAGAATTTATAAAATAAAAATAATTATTTGTTGTATTTATATCTACTTATCAAAATTAGCATCCTTATTTATTTGCCTCGCTGAATAATTTTTTTTATGCGAAGGAATTATTATAATACTGTAATTACTTAACTGAAAATTTAACTTTTTCATCATATAACCGAATTTCAGCACAATAAGTCGATATCGTTCATATCATAAAACAAAAATTAATTTATTTTTATTTTAACAATAAATTTAATTTTTAAATGGAATTCATAATTATCTTGGTCTATCGGAAGATTTTACAGAGAAAATTATAAATAAAAATTCTTTTAAAAACAAAATTAGAAAAGTTGGAAACTAATCCAAACACCGCATTATCTAGAATTGAGTCAGCCACTTGGGTGTACTGCTATTAACAAGTATAGTACGACAGTCACTAAAGCCGTAAGTAGAATATCGTATCGATTTCGAGTTTTAGTGTGGTTGTTCCAGTTTAGGACAGATTTTTAAAACAAATTTAAAAACAAGTTACCATGAAAAAATTGCAAAAATTAATTTATATGATATTAAAGTTTTAGTTTATATATGCTTAATTAAATTTGATTCCCGAATATACAGCATATACTGTATATCACATTGGATGATACTGTATATTATGACTTATGAGGGACTTTTGACAATTTGTAAGTTTATAATATATAGAGCTGTTGAATTAGATATAGTGAAAGATAGATGTTAAAAAAATATAAAAACAGAAAATATTATAAAACAAAAAAAAAAAATGAAAGTTTGTATTAAATTTATGAAATTGTTAAATGTATAAACTTATGTAATTTTTTATTTATAATTCTGTAATTTATACATATAAATTATTAAATTAAAATTAATTAAAAATACTATGTTTTCTATTCAAGACATTCAACAAATTGTAGATTCAGAAAAAATATTTTGGGAATAATAATATATCATTAAGTAATAAAAAATGCAATATATATAATTTTATATTTCTTTTTATATTTTAACTATTAGTTGTAACTAGTGATTCTATTCTTCTAAAATATAGATAAAGAAATATTAAGTATTTTTTCAAATATAGATTGGGCTATGAATTTTCTAGGGTATGGAACTTTAATCCATGAGCAAAAGTATAAGCATCTTATAATGCAGTGATCTCAAACTCAAAATTGCTTATGGGCCAAATGCATACTTCGAAAAGAAATGAAGGGCAATTTTAAACAAAATTACAATGAAAGAAAATTGTTTGTGTGTAATTACTTTCAGTTTTTCTTACAAAAATATTGAAATAACATTATATTATTATGAGATTATAAAATAGTTTTATTAACGTTAAATTGTAATAATTTTCCGACTGTAACATGTATTTAAATAAATAGCTAAAACATTTTTGCAGGCTATACAAAATTGCTTTATGGGCTGGATGCAGCCTGCAGGCTGTCAGTTTTAGACCACTGTTATAATGCATCCCGTAATGTGGAGGTGTGCATGATAGTGTATACAGATAGTCCTCAACTTATGATGGATCTGTTCCAACATCTCCATTGTAATTCGATTCTGATATAAGTCAAGAACTTTTTTAATTCTTGATTTGTTTGATTTGTTTTAATATTTTCATAAATTAGGTTTCTATTTAACTTAAAATGGTTAAACTTAAAGCTTTCCTCACCTTCTTTTTTATGTTGGAATTTTCAGTAGTAGTAGTAGTATTTCTCTTATTGGATATGACAGGGTTACAATGAAATACAAAAATTGCAATGAGAAAAATGAACACTTCGACTACTGATTAGCATCTAGTGTGCCAAAGGCTGTGATAAGTTAGAAGTGGGTGTATCACACTAGTGGCTATTACATATTGTTGTAAGGCTTTGCTTGCTGACTAATGACAACACTGCAATGTGCATACAAAAACAATGTGATCTTTATTGAAATTTTGCTGGAAGTTGACATTATACAATTTGATACTATCAAAATTTAAAAAAAAAAAAAATAAAAAGATTTTATTTCTAATAAATATGAAAAAAGAAAATATATTTTATTCTATTTATAACTTATTCAAAACTAAACCAAATAAAATTAACTATTATAAATATATGATTTCATATCAGAAAAATATTGATTTTCTTTATTGAAATTTTGCTGGAAGTTGACATTATACAATTTGATACTATCAAAATTTAACAAAAAAAAGAATATTATAAAAACAATAGAATTTAAATAATCAAGTATAATATTCTATCAGTTTATTGTTTTTTTTCTATCTAAAAATTTCCCATACAATTTAATCCAACTCCATAATTAATATTCTTTCATATTCTTAATTCCCCATAGTCATCTTTCAACAACAACAAAAACAAAATGAATATAATTTTTAAACTATTATTACCAGGGCCGGATTTACCAATAGGCCGACTAGGCTGCGTCCTAGGGCCCCACGATTCTAGGGGCCCCAAACTATCAATCAGTTTTCAACTTTTATAAACTTTTAAAAGAAAAAATGGGTTTTTATTAAAGTGCTACTAATTTTAAAGGTTCCTTATAATTTATAAGGAATCTTTAAAATTAGACATAGCTGATTTGAATTTTTAGGGGCCCAAAGTCTTGCTTATTTCCTTATAAGTTATAAGGAATCTTTAAAATTAGACATAGCTGATTTGAATTTTTAGGGCCCCAAAGTCTTGCTTGTCATAGGGCCCCCAAAAATGCAAATCCAGCTCTGATTATTACAAATTATAATAAAATAACAGGAACTGAATTCCTATTAATAATTTTGATAATATTTCAATAATAATAAATAAAAATTGCATTTCAAAATATCTTTGAAAACAAAATTTAATTTTTTACACCATTATCCATCAATTTTGGATAAAATTTCTTTTTTTTTATAATTTTTCATATAATTAAAAATGCCATTTTCAAATATATCCCCAGACTATTTATGAAATTTTTTCCTCAATATTTGGATCAGTGTGTTAATGTATTATTGCAGTATTTCAAAACTGGTTTAAAGGTACTCATCATGTTTAGTAGAATAAAATAAGGATGCAATAAATAATAATAATTACACAAATAATGAATATTTCACTCTCAGCCCAGAGAATCATCTTCAAGTTGGCAAAGAAATCATCAACTTGAAGATGGTCTCTCTGAACTGAGTGCTGAAACTGAAAGTATTCATTATTTGTATAATTTATATGTAAATAACTTGAATTATTAAAGCCTAGTTAATTTAGTATCATCATTTATTGCATATTTATTTTATTTTATTGTAATATTTCAAGATGGCAGAACTTTCATCAAAATTCTCAAATTATAATTGATAATTTATGCTATGAAAATATAAATAATGTTTTTGAAGTGGAGAGTTGTGTTCATAACTTCACTATAATCCTACACTCATTAATCATAATATAATATTATAATATGATTAATGAGTGTAATGTGAATGAGCTTCAATCATTACTTAGTAGATAAATATTTCAGATAAAAACAAAAATTCATAAAAATCTACAAATAAAATATTTGATAAAAATCAATACATGAATTAAAGAAAATATGAAAAAAAGCAAAACACAGACTCATTCCAAATAAGTATACTTTTGAAATGCAAAATTTTATTCCAAATACTGCTGAAGGAATATTATTATTATTATGTACGAGGTGTGACAATTAAATAACCGGACTAGTCTAAAAATTAGCTTTATTTAAAAGATTATACAAATATCTTTTAGTCCCCTTCAACATACTCCCCCTTCCCTATCAATACATTGCTGCATACAAGTTTTCCACTGTTCAAAGCAGTGCTGCAGGTCATTAGGTGTCACCTTCTTCAGTAAGTCTGCCGTTTTTGCCTTCATCTCTTCTATAGACTGAAAATGTGTTCCCTTCAATGAACTTTTCACTTTTGGAAATAGGTAGAAGTCACATGGTGCGAGATCTGGTGAGTACGATGGATGCTCAGCACAGTAATGCGTTTGTCTGCCAAGAACTGTTTCACAGAGAGCGCACTGTGCGCCGGGACGTTGTCTTGGTGCAAAATCTACGTGTCGTTGCTTCACAGATCTGGCCTTTACTTCCTCACTCTTTCTCTAAGCTTTCTCAGGACCTCAATGTAGTACTGCTGGTTTACCGTTTGGTCTTGAAGTACCCATTCAATCATGAAGATACCATTAATATTGAAAAAAACGATGAGCATGACCTTCAGTTTGGACTTGCTCATTCGAGCTTTTTTGGCCCTTGGCGATGTGGGGGTCTTCCAGTGCATGGATTGTCGTTTAGTTTCAGGGTCGTACTGAAAAATCCACGTTTCATCACGTGATGACTTTTTCAATCAGTTCAGGATCTTCTGTGAAGCGTTCCATGATGTCAGAGGTGAAGGCAAAAACGGCAGACTTACTGAAGAAGGTGACACCAAATGAACGCGAAAATGGAAATCGGAACTTACTTTCTGGATTACCCTCGTATGTATATGAAGATGGCAAAGTTGAATTAGAGAATTTTTAATAATAATTTTTGGCTATTGTAAGTGTGAATCATTGCAAATCAAGGATTATTTTAGTTATTTTTTACCCTAGATTCTGTCTTATCAATATCATCAAGTTGAATTCATAAAGTAGAATTTAGATCTTAAATGTAATATTTTCATGTAGCAATCTACCATTATGCATTTAATTAGTTAAAAATATTTTTTGCATCTAGATATTGTATAAATCAGTATAAATAAATAATAATTGTCCATGAAAAAAGATTGAAAATAATTGTTTCTCTAGATTAGTTCAAGGCTCAAGCTAATAAGAGGTATTTAACAAATCGATGTGCATGAAAATTTTTTAAGAATGGTTTTAGTTTGAATCCAAAATTTTAAATATAGTATTTAAGTACTCTTATTTTTATACATTCAGAATTTTGAATTCAAATTTAATTAAACCATTCTTAAAAAATGTTGCATGCATCAATTTGTTAACATATCTTTTATAATATTTAATTAAAAAGAAAATGTGTATATATGATTTAAATGTACTAAAATAGCTGAACTTATGTAATATTTTATAATAGTTGCATAAAGAATCCTTAAAATTTGTTGTACATATATTAATATAAAAACTAAATTAATGCAGTGTAGTTGTGGCAAGTAGAATAGCTTTCTACTTGAAAGATGTAGGAGTAATTTTTAAGCATCATTCTTTAAGATTTTCTAGAAACTAGGCTATCTATTACTATTCTAAGTGAAATGTGTTAGGTTAATTTTGTCAAGATTAAAATCAATATAAAACAATTTACAAAGAAAATATATAGGCTATGGGCCTACTTCTTATATATTAATGTTTTGGAAAATATTAAATGTAGTGTTTTATGAATCTTCAAACACATTACCTGTAGAAAATATGCTATAGTTAAAAGAAATTTTAAAATGAAACATCAAAATAAAATATACTTTATTTCTTTATTTGAAGTTATTTTATTTTTAGAAATCAAAACTAATATTTTTATTGTTTTGATTTTTAATTTTATTATCAGTTTTTTTTTGTTCTGTTTTGTTTTTTATAGTTTTTTTCTAAAATTGGTTTCTCAAATAAATATTTACAAAACTGTAATTTTTTCTAAAACTTAAGTCATTATATTAGTTTTAAAAATAATTAGTGAAAAAAAACAATTTTTATTTATTAGAACATTTATTTCGTGTAAAATATTATTTATTTAAACTGAATACTACTTAAACAATTATTTTCTACAAAGCATAACAAGTTCATAAATAGCACAAAAAGCAGTATGTACGTATATAACTTTAATATACAATATATTTTGTATATTAAAGTTATATACATACATACTGTTTTTTGTGCTATTTATGAACTTTTTAAGCTTAGTAACAGTGGGATAAGCATTTATTTTCCAGTTCAGTTTTAAGAAGTAATCTATTTTAAAATTGGAATATATGATGATCAAAATAATTTCATATCCTGCAAAATATCAGATAATGTAGCATTAATTTCTTTAATAAAAATCTCTGATAGTAAATTCAAAATGCTAGACAGTACATCTTTATTTAGAATTCATTTAGTTTATTTAGATATTATTAATTCCTATTTCTATAGTTTTAATTATTTTGATTGAAAAAAATATAACAAACAGAATAATTAATAAAATACAATAATTATTTATTATATTTCTTATTTTATCTTAACAATTTTCTATATTTACATCAATATAAAATTTAAAAGATATCTCGTTGATCTTCAATATAAAATGAAATGAAACATTCTTTGCATCTTTTTATATTATTCAGATAATTATGCCTTTTTTTTCTTATAGTTTGCAACATGAAAATGGATACAATAAAAAATTAACAGCACTAGTAGGAAGGATAAATATTTATTAGGTTTGAAAATATTTTTAATTCATATGCAAAGTCATCTTCCACCAATAATCTAAATATTTAAACTATAATGCTACAATAAACTAGTGTTAAATACATTACATAAAACAAAACATAACAATATAATTTAAATTGGAAACATTCAAACATTTTTAAAGTCTATATAATTAGCTTTGATGATTTTTTAACAATTTTAATAATACAGGTTGTTGATAATCAAAAATCCGGCAATCAATATTCTGGTTCCACCAGTTTTTCGGCATGATGTTGGAGTGCATTTTTAAATTTACCATGTTGGCATGCCATTGTTTTCTGGAGGTGCCGTTTATATTTTGAGGGCCTGTACTCCATATTAAGATGTTTGGTCATGCTTGCAACCAGGGTTGCCAGATTGGCTTTTTTGACACCAAATGAGCTCTTTTTGGCTTTTTTCAGACATGATTGGCTTTAGAAATTTTTTTTAACATTTTGGCATTTTTTCTGGCTTTTTTTGCTTATTGGCATTAAATAAAATCTTTTAACTTTTTTCGAGGGTACAGTAATGAATTAAAATTCTGTAGAACTATTTTATTGAGTTGAATTAACATTCTGTAAACTACAGTCTTTTATATAGTTATTGAACATTAAAATTTCATTTGCTTTTCATTTAGTGCTTAATGTCATTTCATTAAAGCACTGTACAAGTAGTCCTTTTCTGTTAAATATATACTGCATGTGTACGAGGTGTGACAATTAAATAACTGGACTAGTCTAAAAATTAGCTTTATTTAAAAGATTATACAAATACCTTTTAGTCCCCTTCAACATACTCCCCCTTCCCTATCAATACATTGCTGCATACAAGTTTTCCACTGTTCAAAGCAGTGCTGCAGGTCATTAGGTGTCACTTTCTTCAGTAAGTCTGCCGTTTTTGCCTTCACCTCTTCTACAGATTGAATATGTGTTCCCTTCAATGCACTTTTCACTTTTGGAAACAGGTAGAAGTCGCATGGTGCGAGATCTGGTGAGTACAGTGGATGCTCGAGCACAGTAATACATTTGTCCACCAAGAACTGTTTCACAGAGAGCGCATTGTGTGCCAGGGCGTTGTCTTGGTGCAAAATCCACGTATTGTTTCTTCGCAGATCTGGCCTTTTCTTCCTCACTTTTTCTAACTAACAAGTAAGCTTTCTCAGGACCTCAATGTAGTACTGCTGGTTTACCGTTTGGC